>SKCR01037281.1:0-82562 GCA_019454045.1 Zanthoxylum bungeanum
TAGGCGATGAGGCGCGCGCCTGATGCCAATGAATGAGGCGCGCCTTAGGCTCATAATGCCAAAAATCTTGGTTTTTGACCCATTTCTTTATTAAAAAGCTCTTTTTTTTGTACTTTTTTGTTTTTTTTTTCCAACATAGAGAGTTAAAAAAATAATCAATAAATCTCATAATTTAACTTAATTTATATTACTTTTGACATGGCTCTTAGATAATTTGTTGGGATTGTTTAAAATTATAAGAAAATTTTATATTTTGTAAAATATAAATGTTGCCATAATAATTAATAATAGATCATACATTTATAATTATTGGGAACATAATTTTAACCAAAAGATTAAACTAGTCAATAATAAATTGTACATAAGACAATATAAGTAAATATTAATATCTTATTTATAATAGCACTTAGTTATGAAAATAGTGATGTATATAAATTTAATTGAGTGTGCAATAATTTATAAATGTTTTGTCATAATTTGGTCAAAATATTAAAAAAATACTCAAAACAAAAAATGATAGAAGAATATAAATGTTTCTCTTTCTAATTGAAAAATTATATATACAAATATGCGCCTCACATTCCTCAGCGCGCGCCTAGGCTCCAGGACCTTTTCCGCCTCGGTGCGCCTTTAATAACACGGTTCACAGCCACCTCATCCAACTGCATGGGCCCCACTGGATTCTCAGTTAATCAACTCATATTTTGTTGCTCTTGATTTTCCCTTTTAGTAATTTCCCGCCTTGCCCTCCTTGTGTAAACCTTTGTGATGGGTGGTCTAACATTACTCCCCCCATACAAGTCACCTTGTCCTCAAGGTTGAAGTCAGGAAATTGCTCCAGGATCAGCCCGTAAGGTTCCCAAGTACTCTCATAATCCGGCAATCCAACCCATTTGATCAATACTTCCAGCCGGCCCTCTGAGTTTTTCCGTGCTTGAAGGACAGTTTCAGGACACACCTGTAACTCATATTATGTGGTTAAGAAGGGAGGCAGAGGCTGGGCTTGGGTATTAGGGGTTAAAGCTTTCTTGAGTTGGGACACATGGAAGGTGGGATGGATTTTAGCGTCGGGGGTAGGTGAAGTGTGTAGGCCACCGGACACACTCTCTTGGTTATGGGAAAAAGGACCATAGTAATGTGGGCTGAGCTTCTCATTAGGTCTCATTGCCAACGTCTTGAGTCGATAGGGCTGAATTTTGAGATAAACCCAATCCCCCACAGCAAATTCCACTTCTCGTCGACCCTTGTCAGCCCATTGCTTCATCTTAGTTTGGGCCGTGAGTAAATTGGACCTCAGCTCCTGAATAATGGCGTCCATTTCCACCATTTGGACGTTAACTGCCTCAAGTATAGACCCCCCGTCAGCAAATTTCAACAATGGAGGAGGATCATGTCCGTATAAGGCCTTGAAGGGTGTCATGCCGGCAGAGATCTGGTAAGAGGTATTGTACCAGAATTCGGCCCAAGCCAACCACCTTGGCCATGTGTTAGGTTTACTGCCGATAAAGCAACGCAAATATGTCTCCAAGCCTCTGTTGACCACCTCCGACTGACCATCCGTTTGCGGGTGATAAGCTGTGCTTCGCTTGAGTTGCGTACCCGCTAAGCGAAAAAGTTATGCCCAAAAAGTACTCAGAAAGATTTTGTCCCGATCAGAGATGATGGAGTTGGGAAATCCGTGCAACTTTATTATTTCCTTGACAAACAGATCCGCCATTACCTTCGCATCATAAGGGTGTTTCAGAATCAGAAAATGGCTGTATTTGGTCAGCCGATCTACGATTACCAGTATGGTGTCTCCCGTGGGTGTTTTGGACAATCCCTCTATAAAATCCATGGTGATCTCCTCCCAAGGTTGGTGGGGAATGGGAATCGGCTGTAAAAATCCTCCGGGGCTCAAGGCTAAATACTTGTTGCGCTGACATGTGTCACAGGCCGCGATATACTTTTGGATATCACTCTTCATACCCTCCCAATACACCAAGGCAGAAAGTCTTTTGAAAGTACGGAAATAACCCGAGTGTCCCCCTAAAGGAGTGTCATGAAACTCCTTCAATAAATAGGGAATTCGATTGGAGGTTCTTGGTAACACTAATCTCCCCTTGTACAGCAGGTGGCCATGTTTTAAGGAATAATCCTTAAAACTGCCTGGTGTAGTAAGAAGTTCCAGCCGTATCTTACTCAATTTTTCATCTAAGGATATGTCCAAGTCCACTCCACTCCTTCCAGTGCGTGGCACTTGCCAACTGCTAGGGCTGAAAATATGGTTTCCTCGACTTGCTCTTCACTGCCCTTCTGGACAAAGCAACTGCTGCCCGGTTATCTTTTCCCGGTTTGTAAACTATCGAAAATTGAAATCCAGCCAACTTCGCAAGCCATTTCTGTTGGTTCTCGCTGACTACTCTCTGATGTAGCAAATGCTTGAGGTTGCACTGATCTGTCCTGATGACGAAGGGCTGGTGGAGAAGATAATGGCGCCATTTCTGCACTGCTAGCACCACTGTCATCAATTCTCTCTCGTAAACTGATTTTCCTTGGGCTCGGGGAGATAGGGCTTGGCTAAAAAAAGCTAAGGGCCTCCCTTGTTGCATTAGGACAGCCCCTACTCCTACTCCCGAAGCATCAGTCTCCAATTTGAAGGGTTTTGAAAAGTCAGGAACAGCCAGCATTGGAACAGCTGCCACGGCTTGTTTAAGGGATTCAAACGCCCTTTGGGCCGGTACACTCCACCCAAATTCGCCCTTTTTAAGTAATGCAGTCAATGGCTTAGCGATGGTACCATAATTTCGCACAAACCTTCGATAATACCCCGTCAATCCCAAAAAACCCCTCAAACTCTTGATATTGGTCGGAATGGGCCAATTAATCATACACTCAACCTTGGACATGTCTGCCGAAACCCCTTCTCCAGAAATGATATGCCCCAAATATTCCAGAGATAGCTGAGCGAACTGACATTTCTTCTTGTTAACGACTAACTGGTTGTCAACCAAGACTTTCAAAACCTCTTCCAAATGTCGCACATGCGTTTGTAAATCAGCACTATAACTAGTATATCATCAAAGAAAACTAAGACAAAACGCCGCAGAAAAGAGCGGAAGATGTCATTCATTAAAGCTTGGAAGGTGGCCGGTGCATTGGTGAGGCCGAAGGGCATTACGAGGAACTCATAGTGACCCTCGTGGGTTCGGAAAGATGTCTTCTCGGTGTCGTCAGGTCTGATTCGGATTTGATGGTAACCTAACTTGAGATCTAGCTTGGAAAAAATTTGGCCCCTCCCAATTCCTCTAACAATTCATCTATTACTGGTATGGGGAATTTATCTGGTATGGTAATGCTGTTAAGAGCTCTGTAATCGACAAAAAACCGCCATCCTCCATCTTTTTTCTTGACGAGTATGACTGGACTGGAAAAAAGGCTGGTGCGCTAGGCCTAATAATTCCAGTTGATATCATTTCCCCCACCAATGTCTCAATCTCATTTTTCTGGTGAAAAGAATACTTGTAGGGCCGTAAATTTGGCGGTGAGGAACCTTCCTTGAGTCTGATGGCGTGATCGTGCCGCCTTGACATCGGCAATTCCCGAGACGGCTCAAACACCCTCTGAAAGTTGGTCAGAAGATCCAGTACCTCCTTAGGGGTTTGGTAGCTCTGGCTATGCTTACCAGGAGGTTGAACCTCTCCTAATTCCACCATATACCCTTCGTCTCCCCTCCCCATTTGCTTAATCATGGTTTTACAGGACACTAAATTCTTCGTCAATGATGGGTCCCCTCGCAACACCACTCGCTCCCCAGCCACTTGGATGGTCATAGTCAGTTCCCTGAAGTTAGAGGTGAATTCCCCTAATTTTTCTAACCAGCTTACACCGATGACCACATCTGCACTTCCAATGTCAAATGGATAGAAGTCCTCTTCGATTTTTAGCCCCTGAAGCTCCACTACCACCCCCTTGCACACTCCCTCTCCTCGACTCTATATCCATTTCCTACCTCCACGCTGAAACTTCGTGTCCCTTCTACTGGAAGTGACAGTTTCCTCACTAACTCCTTGGAAATGAAACAGTGAGATGCCCCACTATCCACCAACACCACCACTACTTGTCCTGCTACCACCCCTTTCACCTTCAGTGTCTTGCCTGTGGTCGATATCCCTACTATTGAGTTGATGGAGAGAGCCATGTTAGTGACCCCCATTTTCTCCTCTTCCTGCTCTGTTTTGTCTTCTTCCCTCTTTATCCTCTTGTTCTTCTTCCCCCTTGCTTTGGTAAGTTAACACCAACATCACCATCAACCCCTTCTTCTTGCAAACGTGTCTTGGCCCGAACTTCTCATCACATCGGTAACACAACCCATTCTCTCTCCGGTATTGCAACTCCTTCTCAGTCAATCGCCGAGCTGGAAAAGTGTTAGAAGCCACACTCCCTTCGGCCTGTCGTCGATCTAGGGGAGACGGGTTTGCCATGAAAGGGTTCTCTCGAAAAGGAACATTAGGTTTAGCAGGAAAGGTAGATTTTAGGGAATCCACAAAGCCCGACCCGAATTCACTCGGCCCAGTCCTATTTCGGGTTGGCCTATAGCTAATTGGACTTGGAGGGTCCACTCGATGTGGGTGGTTCACCCGCCCGCTCCGAAATTGGTGATCTCGGGTCTCCTTGAGTAAATTCTTTTTCTCTTCTAACTTCAGGGTATACACCATCAAGGATTGTAATCGGAGAGCGTCGTACGTCTTGAGCTCGGCCTGCAAGTCTCTCGCCAGGCCATTGATGAAGAATTCTATAAGTAGCTCATCACTTGCTTCTGGAATCATCCCCGACCACAGCTCGAAACTGGAGATGTACTGTCGCACCGTTCCCTATTGTCTCAGGTTCATTAGCGTTTGATAAGCCGAGGCTGCCGATCCCACCTGAAAACGGATCAACAGCTCTGTTTTCAGTCTATGCCATGTTCTAATGGGTCGCCTGGACTCGCACCATTGGAACCAAGTGACAGCTTCATCTTCAAAACACAGGGACGCTGCCACTACCTTCTCGGCTTCGGAGATCCGGTTAACCGAAAAGTATCTCTCCACCTTAAACACCCAGCTCTGCGGATCTTCCCCGTTAAAAACTGGTAACTCTATTTTTCTGAAATTACTTTGTCCTCGGTTTCCTCGTCCGCTCCTCCTCATCTTCCTCATTTGAGCTATCGTAATGGGTGGGGTCTGGGGCAGGATCTGGGTTTAATTTCTCTTTTCCTTTTTTCCATCTTTAGATTCTCTCTCAATTCTCTCATCAATTCATGGGTGGTTAACGTGGCTTGTCGTAATTCTTCTATGTGCGATTTAACCCCGTGTATTTCGAGTTCGATGCTATCCACCCAGTTTTCCACTGATTCGCTCGATCTAGTAGTCACCATGTTTTGGTTCCTTACCCAACCTGGCTCTGATACCAAATGATAGAGTTGGTTTGACAGATCCCAAATGTAACTGGGAAATTTAGAAATTGAATGTAAATGACAATTAAGCTACTGGAATGCTATAATTCTGTATTGCCAATACTCAATCCATTACATAGTAGTTGAGATTTTACAAGGCTTGAAGGAAAAAGAAAGGACACTTATAATAATGGAAATTAAAGCTATTAGGTTACAGAGCCTCTAATAGAGGTAGACTCCATAAACTTCACACCCTTTTCTCTGGGTCTGCTTCTTTTTATATATTATAGCTCCCTTCACACTCCCTGCATGTTGCGCCCGTCTCTCACTCCATTTGCCTCTCTATGCACATGTTCACAGCCACCTCATCCAACTGCCTGGGCCCCACTGGATTCTCAGCTAACCAACTCCTATTTTGTTGCTCTTGATTTTCCCTTCTAGTATTTTCGCGCCTTGCCCTCCTTGTGTAAACCTTTGTGATGGGTGGTCTAACAGATGTCAACTACAGCACTTTTTCTTTTCAGGAATTTGGTTGCTATGGCTTTGTTGTGTGTTCTTCTGACTATGGTGATGATTCAGATGAAAGTTTCAGGGATATTTTATGTTCTTGGGCTTATTACTGTAGTTTTGAAAGTGTCTGTGATACGTGATATGATTGGGGTCATGAAGATGTTAGTGACTTAGGGTTATGGTCTTTTCGCTTAGAACTTTCTTTTTATGAAGTTGACCAATGTGCCTTCATGTTGTAATTTGATTTAGGTGATTAGAGAGGCACTGTGGCTTCCTGTAAAGTGGAATGATGATTGAGATTACAAGTTACTGGTTCGTTTTCTGTGATTCTGGTTTAATGAATTAACTTTCCCGCTTTAATTTTTTATGGTGAGATTATGGTTATTTTGCTACCTGCCGCTGATTCTTGCAATTCAATTTCAATGATTAACATTCTTTATTAAGTCATGGAATTGTAAGTGCCATTGATATAAACCAGTAGCTATCAACTCCTTCCCCAAGTCTTAGTAGCGCAGCACTCCAAATGGAGCCTCACTCTGTTTTGAGCAGAGCCATTGTTATAAACCTGATAAAGTTTGTCTTTTTCTTAAGCTGTAATATTTTTAACTGCTTCACTTGCTTTGAGAATATCTTTAGCCAAATTTAAGTTGTCTATATTTTTCAAACAGCTAGAGCTGCTAACTTGCCTAGAATTTGCAAATGATGTAGCTTTGGGGCACTGAATATAAATGGCCAATTGGCCAGTGTCTTGAATCATCTAACCCCATAGCAAAATACCAGGTAAGTTCAAGGTTCTTTCCATTTGATAATGAAAGTTCACTGGTTTTTTCTTTGTAAAACTTGATTATGTAATCATATTATTATGCCATCAGATACTAAACCCCGGTCGTTAGTCAAATAGGAATATTATTTTTTTTAGTCAAGTATTTTGTTTAGAACAATGAGATCTCCATGACTATATGCTCTAAAATGAAATTATTCTTTTATTTAATTCATTATAAATTTCCTGTCTCTTTCTTGGGTCAAGCCCTTGCATGCAAGTTGCCATTTTGTTTTAGATTTGTAAAATACCTCATCACTTGTGATTTTGAAGTATTCCCTTGCTGAAAATTAATTTATGTAGAGACAATTTTCAATGAGGTAGTACTTAAGGTCGCTATCATTTAATTTACCAAACCCTGCACCACAATTTCCATCATAATGACATGTCTACTGAGTACTGACACAGTTAGTTAATAATTATATATATTTTGCTGTAACTGCAAGTTATTAGATTGGATTTTTCTTGTTAATAATCACTACAATAATTAAAAATTAGGCCTCCTTCCATTGTAATTATATGTGTTGTAATTGCCGTCAGCATTTTACTTGTAATTGTAGGTTAACATTTGCTTAGCACTAGCTCTATTTATATATAACTTCTAATAAACTGCAAAGCAGCTGCAAACCTGCAATGACTTTCCTCGCAAGTTGAAGAAAAAAGGCTCGTGGGGGACTATATATATAAATATTCATGTAAAATATTCGATCTTATCCTTGCTTGTTTTCTCTCAAAAGGACTAGTTAGAGAAACGATTCTTTGTTCTATCTATAATTCTATATATATATATATATATATATATATATATATAGATTGTACCCTCTTTCTATCTTCATCCTCATAATTTAGAAGCTTAACAACAGAAGTTTGAATCACCTTCACTTTCGACATGACGGTTCAAGCTCTCTCTCTCCTCTTTGCCTCTATTCATATATCTGCTTGTGTTATGACTTGTGTGTTAAGCACTTATTTTATGCGCATGAACATGTTTGTGTTATGTTTGTTATGGCAATTTACAAGTTCTGAGCTACTTTGTCCTTCCTATGATCAATCTATATCCATATTTGCCTTGCCTGATGTAGAATTTTACTGCTGCTTCATTTTGAAGTATGTTTGATGTATCTTTATAAAAGTACCTAAGCACTTTTTCGTAAAAAAGTTTTTGGAAATGCTTTTTGAAGTATCTATTAGGTATTTTTACATAAAGTGATTTAGATTATGCTTTATATGTGACGATCTCAAAATGTTGATCATGAGTTACAAAAAGCATGTCACATGCAAGAGATGCTACTTATTTTAATGGACATGCTTTAGTACTATCACTATCTTTTTTGGTTAATGAAGAATCAATAAAGATCTTGATTACCATAAGCTCTATTTATCCATGTAATTTATCTTATCGGCTTTTGTCATGCAGGTCATAGAGATGAGAGTGCATATGGACTCTGCTGGCTGCGAGACCAAGATAAAGAAGGCACTTAAAAAATTATATGGTAAACATAATCTATGTTGTCAAAGTGGGAAGGCAGGATAAGGCATTTTAGTAATTCAATCCGTCCAAGCGCTATTTCCAATCCAAGGGCGGGTTGGTATATAAAGAGTCATAGCTTGAAATACTGCCTGCTTAATGACTGTTTGAAAACCTGCTCAAATGTCGGTTAGGCAGTACCTTTAACAATATAGAATAACTACCTTTCAACATCCGTTTTGAATTTTTTTTCCAGAGATTGTATATATATAAGTGGTTGACGAAGTACATCTTAAGAGTTAGACGAAGTTGACATCGACATAGCAATGCAAAAGGTAACAGTCATGGGTTGGGCAGACCAGAGGAAGGTTCTGAAAACAGTGAGGAAGACAGGAAGAAGAGCTGAGCTGTGGCCATATCCTTACAATCCAGAATACCAAAATTTCACACAACACTATTATTATCAACAGCAGCCGCAGCCGCAGCAGCAGCAGCAGTATCGTAGCCATAATCCAACCGGAAACTACATATTTGAGCAGCCGCCGCCTTCTTCATACAACTACAAGAAGCATGGCTATAGCGGCGATTTGGGTTACTATCAGCAGTCACCTTATTCTCATATTCTTGATGAACGGACCAGTGCCATGTTCAGTGATGAAAATCCTCATGCTTGTTCCATAATGTGATTACTATTTTAGGTTATTTAATTGTCACTCACAGTTTGTTATCATGATGTAAACCTTATAACCTTTAGTTTATATTATTCCATTGGATTAATATATCTTATTGTGACAAACAAACAATGTTAAAATTTTGAGAAAATTATGAATATGATTTGTGTTTAAACTGATTGGAGAGAGACAATTTAATATATCTGAAATCGTAAATGTAAAATCAACTTCAAAAAAAAAAAAAAAAAAGGGGAGATTGGATTGAGCTTTAAGTACTGGCTAAGCCCAAATAGGCCCAATTCGGCCCAAGTAATATCTCTCAGACCCGATTCGGATCCGGATCCAAAAGTTTCAAGAAAGTACTTAGCTTCTTTAATAACGGTAAATTTATATTTCCGTTGAGCAAGTATTCTTTGATTATATTTCCAAAACTAAAATTTATTGTTTGATTAATTAATTATTTTTGTTTTTTTTGCCGATTCCAATTGATTGTTTCATATATATGTTATAAAATAGAATTTGTTTATAGTTTTAGAAGGTTCAAGATGCAAATCCCAATGGATTACCTCAATAGTAAAGACCTTAAGTTTGAGTGGTTTGCTCTCTCTCAGGTTCAAGCTTCAAATCTCACTATATATATTTCTTTGGGTCATGTACTCTGGTGTAAAAAGTCAGTAACTTACTCTGATCTGTGCTGAGAAACTTCTAAAAACACACGGAACACAAGTCCTGATAATCAATCGAGGTGAAAGTAAGTTAGTTCGGACACCCAAGTTATCAAAAAAAAAAGTGTTCAAGATGCGAGCATAATAATAATTATAACATGTTTAATGTATGTTAAGCTATGGATGGAGTAGAATAACATTGTCATAAATGATTAATACATTAGGGTTTGTTTTTTTAGAATTTTGTAGGATTGATTTTAAAAAATCATGTAACAATTAATTAAAATTTGTTTTGGAGCAAAATATTGGTAATGGATTGGAAGATATGGTTGCTTTTGGATGATTTTAAGAGTTGATTTGTCAATGTATTATTGAAGAATCTCAAAGTTTGTCGATAACTATTTTTTAATAGGGGTGATCAAAAAGGAAAAATTTATGTCCTTCCCGTCCAATTTCTATGATAGATTTTAGTTGTGCCAATTTGGTCACTTTTTGGAAAGTTGATTTTATTAATTTATTATTATTATTATTTAATGTTGGTGGGCTTTTTCCTATAAATATATTGACGCTTGATCAAGAAGTTATAGGGATCGAATCATGCATGAATCCAAGATTAATTACGTAATCATCAATATCGTCACCATTCCAATGCCAGTTGTTAATACAAAGAGAGATTGATTACTCAAGTCTGGAATTATATGAAGTATAAACACCAAAGTACCAAAATTTTATAAAGATTAGTTTCATGCATCAAGCTGATCTTTTAAATCTTTATTGTGCAATGCCATATAGCGAAGTGTTTTATATACAATAAATACTAAGGAAATGAGTCACTATCGATATTTTCTTGAAGATCCTAAATCCTGTAAGGCCAATCATTTGTGGGCATGCTATCAAAAATTTGGGAGAGTTTTTGTCTCGAAAATTGATCCTCCCACCCCTCCTGACCACTCCCCCCTTTTTGTCTCCCTGTAAAAAGACTACAATGCCCCTCTCTTTGTATTTATCACTCATTCAATTATTATGCATTGTAAAAACTATATATTTATATATATATTAATTTAAAAATAATTATATACTAATTATAACTCCTTTTTCATTTTATTAATTATATTTTTTTATTTTACATTTTTTTTTGTTAATAAATATTACAAATTATGTATTTATCATTAATTTTTTTGATTCATTTTTAATTTAATAAACACTACTTATGTATAAAAATAATAATATAATTTTACCAAATAAAATTAATTTATAAAATAATTAGAATTGATTCGAAGTATTGGGTATATCATAAAATACGCCAAAAGGAGATTTTGGAGGCAACATGTATTAGAATTTATGTTTTTATAATTGTTAAGTGTAATTTTTTATGTTGTTATTTGTAATATTTTTTAAATATATATATATTGATTTAATACATACAAATTTTTTATAATACATAAGTAATGTTAAATAATTTAAAAAAGAATCAAAAAAAACTAAATGAATAAATGAACACAAAATAAATAACAATAAATAGAAATTTGTAATTTTATTAAAAAAAATATATATATATATAAAGCAAAAAAATATAAATTTAAAAAAATAAAAAAATTAATTAATAAAATAAATAAGTATATGGTTTTTTAATATATGTATATTGGGTATATTTGATTTGTTGAGAGAATGAATTTCTAAAATTAAAGGGACAAATCGGAAATACCCAAGAGGATAAGAGGGTGGTTGTTGTCAGAGGGGGGGTGAGGAGTAGCCCTCTCCAACTCTTGGAGTGTGGTTCGGATCTCTTTACTACAAGGAAAATGATTACAATTCCCATAATATTTGACAAAATTAATCGAAACCTCCTTAATATTTAAAAACTAAATAAAATCCTCAAACCTTCCAAAAATATTATCTCTCATTTCTTCCAATCCTGATTATTATTCAGGATGAAGAAATCGTCATAAATCCCGATATATATTTTGAATTGGAACGAAAAATCATCCCAAATCGCGGACCAATTGGTGTGGGATCATGATTACAGATCCGGATTCGAGATTTTTAGGCTAAAATTTAGGATTTGGGATAAAAAAAATCGTCCGGAATCCCTACCGAAATTTTCATTCGGGATAAAAAATTATCTCGAATCCCGGACCAAATAAGATGGGATTCCGATCAGGATTCAGGATTTTCTGCCAACCATACTTTCAGGAGGTTTTGTTATAACAACAAGGGTTCTGTTTAGCTTTTAAACATCATGAGGTTTCGATTAATTTTGTCAAACATTATGGGGATTATGCTCATTTTCCCCTTTACTATATTAGAGGTGTGTTGGAATGGGGAGAGTCGACACAAGTGGTCAATTGAATTCCCAAGATTAACCCGAAATTAGGGCTTCCGGATCTAGAGAAATTTCATTTTTTAATATATAATATGACAAATATTTTTATCATTTATCGGTATAAATCCTATTTTAATAACTCTCTTATGATCCAATAAAATTTATGGCAACTCATGACCGTACATGATGTCAGATGATGATGGCACTGGAATGGAAGGGCATTACATAATAAATTAAAGCAATCAAAGCTGAAGTTGTTGGGGAATGCAGTGAGGAATCTAGTTTTGAGGCTTGTATGACACTTTCTTAGAGAAATATTTACCTCCAATATGCGTCGTAATGGTTGCAGGGTAAATACACTCGAAGATACAACAAAACTTAGAGATGCAACACAACACTTGTTGATTCTCTACTTGAGAACTTTTTATATGAAAACTGTTATGTATGATGAATAATTTTTGTGTTTATATATAGGCCACCAAGATTTACCTCCAAAAGACATACTTTTTAGTCATGTTTTTATGAACCAGTGTCTCATTATCACGCCAATATGCACGAGCTTCATATTATCACGACAATGACTTACTCATTGGCGCGACAATATAAGTCATAGAACATTTTTATCAGCGTCTCATTGTTGCACCAATAAGTAACTATTGGTGCGACAATATTAGTCAGAATGCATCTTTATGTTTCTAATTCTCATTATCGTGTCAATGATTACCCATTGTCGCGACAACGTAAGGCATATTGTCTTTTTTGTTCCAGAGGACACAAAATAAATTATTTCGGTTAATCTTTGCCTTTGAATTTCATTTTTATTTCGGGGGTGTTGCTCTTGAGGGGGACGCTGCCCCCTCGACCAACCCCACGACCTAACCAGGCAGGTCGATCCCGGATGCGTCAGCTTAGGACAATAACTGAACCGACATGACATATCATATAATATCTTATATTGAAAAATTAACCATTTTTTTATTGAATATATATATATATATCCAAATTCAACAACAAAAGTGGGAATTGGAGCCATTTTAAAATATGAACAAAATATTAAAAAAAAAAAAGAAATGATGTTAGTGTTAGCGTCATATTCGCAAAATGGATTTTTATGATGCAACACTAGAAGACTTCGACGCGCATTAGCGGACATTACAAAAAGATGTCGAAGAAATTAGTGATGAAGAGCAAAATGAATGTGAAGACTCAAACGCCTATTGAAGAATTTTATGTGGTCTTAGCTTAAGACTCTCTTTGTAAGTGAGTTGATAATTTAAGTCTTTAAACTCATAGGACTTATATACATATTCATTTAGATGTATTAAGGTCATGTGCGAAATGCTTTCAACTTTCGAATCCTACATTTTCTGCATTGCGACCGGTATATCGGTCTTCTACAACGAAATATCGGTGACCCTACTCTGCCTTGGGAAGATTTGCATGCTCTCTGGAACCAGGCTGCTCCACACCGGTCTCTCATACCAATCAACTAGAGTTTGTAGAGCCACTAAAACCAGGACGGTCAATACCAGTCCCCATACCGGTGAGTACACTGGCATACCGGCCTCCATATAGGTCAGTAATCTGGTATTACGCTTTAATCTTCAACAGTAATATAGTCGTTATGTTTTGGCATATCGAAATTGTTGGCGACTTGGTCGCATAATTGGATTTTGATGACGTCAACGCAATCGACGACTTCGACGTGCAAACACGAAGCAATTCAAAAAGTGTCGAAGCATATGCGGTGAAGAGCGAGAATGTGAAGACTTGCGGCAAATAAAGATTATATTGCAAAAGTCTTAGCTTAGGGTTTAATTTGTAATGTGAAATGTAATATTCAAGTGCCTAAGCTCATAGGGATCATGCACATTCACTTAGATGCATTAGGGGCATGTACAAAATGCATTAAAACCTTCAAATCTGCATTTTAGTATTTAGGGAAGCTCTCTGGAACCGGCATGGACCTTACCGGTCCCTTACCGGTCATTAAACCGGCCTTCCCCTGTTTCGCATGCCTACTGGAACCGGGCCATAACTCGCCGGTCTCCTCGCCGGTCTCCATGCCGGTATTGGCATAGCAATCATGCTCTCTGGAACCGGCACACTACTTACCGGTATCCTCGCCGGTATGCTCGCCGGTCCAACGGCTAGTTTTTTAAACGTTATGTTACCGTTGGAGCCCTAGACCGGTATGCCGGTCCCCTCGCCGGTGTGCTCGCCGGTCTCGCTGTAAGTTAGGGAAAGCTTTGCATTTTGTTATAAATAGAACCCTAACTCCTTTGCCTTAGGTTAGAGATCTAGAAAACCTTCATATACATTCTCTAAAGGCAAACAAAGAGTGTTATACACCTTCACATTCATAAACACTCATCCAAGCTCACACACACATCTTCCACATCATTTAGTGAGCTTAGAACACTTGGGTTTGCTCTCACACAATCTTCTTATTATTTGTGAGTGCCCAAGTGTGTTTTAATTCTTTCATATCAAAAACACTTGCGGTTTGTGAAATCCCATCGTTTGGGTAATTTGTAAAGGTTGTGAGTGCACCTACGTATAAAACTCAATCTTGTAAAAGGTTCGGAGTGTGCCTTGGCGGAAAACTCTTGGTTACGAGTGAACCACGAAAAACTCGATTCTAGTGGAAATCTTCAAGCGAGGCTTGAGGGAGTGGACGTAGGCACGGTTTGCCGAACCACTATATATCGTGGTGTCATATTTCTCTTTCCCTTAACTTTTACTTATTTGCAAGTTTGATTACATTTATAATATTGCTTAGAAACTTGCATATAGGCTATTAATTGGAATAGAGAAAATTGCCTAAAACTCCCACTTGGTAATAAGAGCTTAAAATCGGCAAAGATTTTATATTTCCGCATTTGTAGCGATAACCCAATTCACCCCCCCTCTTGGGTATAGAGTTTCTTTGTCGCTATTGCTTGTAGGTACTTTCAGTTGGTATCAGAGCGAGGTATTCTCAAGAAAGACTTAGCCGTCCGAGAATAGATCATGGCATCTACAAGCAACTCATCAAATCTTGCCGAGGGTTTTTCAACGACTAGACCTCCGTTTTACACCGGAACGGACTACAATTATTGGAAGATGAGAATGCTAAATTATCTCCTAGCCAATGATTCGCAATCCTATTTGATTATCACACGGGGTGCAAATATGCCAACAAAGAAGGATAGCAACGGGGTTGATATTCCAAAGCCAAATTTGGAATGGGATAATGAGGATGTAAAAATAGCCTCACAAAATGCTAGAGCACTCAACCAACTCCTATGTGCCATTGATCGGGATCAAGTAAACAAACTTCCGGAGTGTGGAAATGCTTATGATTTGTGGAAGTCTTTGGAAATGGTCAATGAGGGTACAAGCCAAGTGAAGGAATCGAAGATCAACCGGTTCATGTGCGAATTGGACAATTTCAAGATGGAATCCGGGGAAGAAATCGATCACATGATTTCAAGGTTTACAATCATCATCAACCATTTGGGAGCCTTGGGAAAAGTCATCGGGACATCGGATCAAGTGAAGAAAATTTTGAGATCTCTCCCGAAAGAGTTTAGAAGCTATACCTCCTCCATTAAAGAAGCAAACGACATAAACACATTAAAGATGGATGATTTGGTCGGCAAATTGCTTGAGTATGAAATGGAGATCAAAATGGATAAAAAGGAGGAAGATGAGAAAAGGACAAGGAAATCCTTGGCCTTAAAAGCAAGAAGAAAATATGAGTCAAGCTCAAGTGAAAGTGATAGTGATGATGAGTTGGCTAAAATAAATAAGAATTTCAAGAAGCTTCTTCAATCCGTAAAACAAAAGGGAAAATCAAAGACGGATGAAAAGAAAGAAGAAAAATGGCCGCGGAAGAACAAGAAAATTGTTTGTTATGAATGCAACAAACCGGGTCATATAGCTATGGATTGCCCATTGAGGAAAATGAAAGGAAAATCAAAGAAAAAGGCAATGAAAGCTACTTCAACTTGGAGTGATAGCGATTCAAGCTCATCCGAGGAGGAAGAGGAAGAAGTCAACGATAAATCAATAGCATTTATGGCTATCACGGATGAGGATATCCGCTTTGAAATTGAAGAAGAAAGCGAAGAAGAAGAGGTACACAATTCTGAATTACTTGATGCTTTTAATGGTTTAAAAGAATTGTGTGACATGCTTAAAAAGAAATTGAAGTTAATTAAAAAGGAGCATGCTATACTTAAAATTGAACATGCAACTAGTATGGATAAAATTCATGTTGTAGATTATGATATGATATGCTTAAAGGCTAAACATGAAAAAGAAATTGCATGCCTAAATGATGAAAATGCATGTTTAAAATGAAAAAGCTAGAACTTGAAAATGTCATATCAAATATGCCATCTAGCTCTAAGACATGCAATTGCGAATCTATATTGAATGAAAATTTCTTATTAAATACTAAGATTATAGATTTGCAGAACATACTTAGCAAATTCACATTGGGACATAAAAATTTTAATATGCTTATTGGATCCCAAAAATGTGCATTTAAAAGAGAAGGATTAGGATATAGGCCTTATATTAAAAGAAAATTTTTGAAGAATTATTTTGTTAAGGCATCCTATTCTCATGCTAAGAATGTTATAAATGAAAATGTCACATGTCATGCTTGCAATGAAAATGGACATAAAATTTTTGAATGCATGTATAAGAATGTGATTAAAAATGCATGGATTCCTCAAGGAATCAAAACTAACCCCAATGGACCCAAGAAAGTTTGGGTACCAAAGTATAATTGAAAAATTTGTAGGGGGAGCTTTGGGAATGAATCTTTAAAGAGAATTGTAAAATTGATCCCAAAGGCTCAAGGAAATGAGGAATCACAACGGTAAAGGTAAAATCCGTATTCACGGAAACATTGGTACCGTTTCCTCTAAATTATGTATGTATGCATAGTTCAAATTGGTATAAATGTTTTGAAGCATACAAAATGATTAGGCAAATATTCAAACTTCTATTGGTATCGATTTCCATTTGATATCACTAAGTGCCTTAATCATATATTTAAACCCCTATTCTATTTCAATTGGTATCACATGAAACTTATTGAGTTAAATTTCATATATGTGATCATTTGATTAATTTTGCATTGAAAATGTCTTTGCCATGTAACATAATTATATAATCATGAAAAGCATGGATTTTGATTGTTTAGTAATTGGTAAGATATTCATAAGAAGACAATCATTAATATGCATTGAAGTCATTGATTTTAATTGGTATCATGATATATAATGACTTATTTCATTTGATATCACAATTAGGGAGATACAATGCTTAAAGTGATATGATATTAAATTGGATTCATTGATATAAATTATTAGTTGGTATCATGAGTGCATAATTTTGAAACTTGCATTATACATGATCTTTTCATCTTATGACAAAAAGGGGGAAATGCCAAAATGTGCATATTTTTTATTTTGGTATCTTTTTATAGCACATATATGATTGGTATCTCATTTAGATTTAAATTTTACTTCTCCACTTTTTGATAATGTCAAAGGGGGAGAAATCATTAGAAATGAGATTAAAACTTGTTTAACCCTCACCCTTGGTTTAAGGGGGAGTAAATGTACTAATGTGTTTGTCAAGTTGTTATAGAGCTATTTTGAAGACAATTACACATTGAGGGGGAGCTTATGTTGAGGGGGAGCAAAATGGTCAAATTTGGACTCCAAGAAGCTCACAAGTATCAACAAGTTTTAAGGGGTTGCCATCATCAAAAAGGGGGAGATTGTTGGCGACTTGGTCGCATAATTGGATTTTGATGACGTCAACGCAATCGACGACTTCGACGTGCAAACACGAAGCAATTCAAAAAGTGTCGAAGCATATGCGGTGAAGAGCGAGAATGTGAAGACTTGCGGCAAATAAAGATTATATTGCAAAAGTCTTAGCTTAGGGTTTAATTTGTAATGTGAAATGTAATATTCAAGTGCCTAAGCTCATAGGGATCATGCACATTCACTTAGATGCATTAGGGGCATGTACAAAATGCATTAAAACCTTCAAATCTGCATTTTAGTATTTAGGGAAGCTCTCTGGAACCGGCATGGACCTTACCGGTCCCTTACCGGTCATTAAACCGGCCTTCCCCTGTTTCGCATGCCTACTGGAACCGGGCCATAACTCGCCGGTCTCCTCGCCGGTCTCCATGCCGGTATTGGCATAGCAATCATGCTCTCTGGAACCGGCACACTACTTACCGGTATCCTCGCCGGTATGCTCGCCGGTCCAACGGCTAGTTTTTTAAACATTATGTTACCGTTGGAGCCCTAGACCGGTATGCCGGTCCCCTCGCCGGTGTGCTCGCCGGTCTCGCTGTAAGTTAGGGAAAGCTTTGCATTTTGTTATAAATAGAACCCTAACTCCTTTGCCTTAGGTTAGAGATCTAGAAAACCTTCATATACATTCTCTAAAGGCAAACAAAGAGTGTTATACACCTTCACATTCATAAACACTCATCCAAGCTCACACACACATCTTCCACATCATTTAGTGAGCTTAGAACACTTGGGTTTGCTCTCACACAATCTTCTTATTATTTGTGAGTGCCCAAGTGTGTTTTAATTCTTTCATATCAAAAACACTTGCGGTTTGTGAAATCCCATCGTTTGGGTAATTTGTAAAGGTTGTGAGTGCACCTACGTATAAAACTCAATCTTGTAAAAGGTTCGGAGTGTGCCTTGGCGGAAAACTCTTGGTTACGAGTGAACCACGAAAAACTCGATTCTAGTGGAAATCTTCAAGCGAGGCTTGAGGGAGTGGACGTAGGCACGGTTTGCCGAACCACTATATATCGTGGTGTCATATTTCTCTTTCCCTTAACTTTTACTTATTTGCAAGTTTGATTACATTTATAATATTGCTTAGAAACTTGCATATAGGCTATTAATTGGAATAGAGAAAATTGCCTAAAACTCCCACTTGGTAATAAGAGCTTAAAATCGGCAAAGATTTTATATTTCCGCATTTGTAGCGATAACCCAATTCACCCCCCATCTTGGGTATAGAGTTTCTTTGTCGCTATTGCTTGTAGGTACTTTCAGAAAAATCGGCCTCTGAGACCGGTATACCGGCCTCAGACAGAGAGCCGAAGTTATTTTACACATTTTCTATAAATCGAGCCCCAATTTCGTTCTTGTTAACTTCTTCAAACTTCAAATAATATTCTCTAATGCAAAAACAGAGAGTTTTGTAAAACTTTCATCATCATATACACTCTTATACTCAAGCTCACTAGATACACCTTCATAACATTTAGAGAACTTAGATTTCTTGGGTTAGCAACTCACATCTTAAATCTTCATTATCTTTGTGAGTGCCCAAGTGGTATTGTACTTTAAACTTCATTATTTAAACATTTGATGTTGAAGTCCCTTGTTGAGTGGGTATACTCAAAAGGGAAATTTGTGTAAAGATTTAAGAGTGAGACAATGGAAAACTCTTGTGTAAAGGTTTGGAGTGAACCTAGGGGACAAAACTCGTAGTTGCGAGTGAGCCACAAATAACTCGGTGTAAGTTGTTGATTCAACTTAGCGGAGATCTTCAAGCATGGCTTAAGGTAATGGACGTGGCAAAGAGTTTGCCGAACCACTATAAATACGGTGTCAATTTTCTCTAACTCTAAACTCTTTTATTTATTATAAATTTGCATCTTATATATGCATATTGTTTAGAAACTTGCACTTGGGGATTAATTGTTGAAATCATTCAGTTGAGAAATTGATTGATAAGCTTAATTGGTAAAATTACTAATTTAATAGCGTAAAATCGACAATAATTTTTATTTCCGCAATATTAGGTCATTACCCAATTCACCTCCCACTTGGGTATAGTTGTTGTTGTTTGTGTGTGCTTATATACAATTTCAATTGGTATCAGAACGAGGTATTCTCAAAAAATACCTAACCGTCCGAGAATAGTTCATGGTCTCTACAAGCTACTCAACAAATCTTACCGAGGGATTTTCAACAACTAGACCTCTATTCTACACCGGAATTGATTATAGCTATTGGAAGATGATAATGTTGAACTACCTTCTTTCCGTTGATATGCAATCCTCAAAATTGATCACAAATGGTACAAGAATGCCGATGAAGAATGATAGCAATGGTGTGGAGTTTCTGAAGTCGTATTTTGAATGGACCTATGAAGATTTCAAGGAGGCCTCCCTAAATACTAAAGCACTCAACCATCTTCTTTGTGCGATTGATCAGAGTCAAATCAACAAGCTTTTAGAATTTGGAAATGCATTTGAGTTGTGGAAGTTTTTTGGAAATGTTCAATGAGGGAACAAGCCAAGTCAAAGAGTCAATGATCAACCGGTTCATGTGTGAGTTTGATCGCTTTAAAATGGAAGCCTATGAAGATATTGAGCAAATGATTTCTAGGTTCACAATAATTGTGAATCAACTTACTGATTTGGGGAAAAATATTGACTCAAGTGATCAAATGAAGAAGATTCTTAGATCCATCCCTAAATAGTATAGGATTTGCACCTCCTCCATCAAGGAATCAAATAATATCAACAATTTATTGGATGATTCAGTGGGAAAATTATTGGAATATGAGATGGAGCTCAAAATGCATTTAAATAAAGAATAATAGAAGAATAAAAAGAGAATGGCCCTTAAGTCATTTGTGAGAAAGGGGGATTATGCTAGCTCAATTAATGAAGAAGATGATAGTGATGATGAGTTGGCACATTTGACCAAAAAGTTCCTCAAATCCGAAAAGTATAAAGGGAAATATCAGATGGATGAGAAGAGGAAATAAAATTGGCCACAGAAGCACAAGAAAGATAAGATTGTTTGCTATGAGTGTGAAAAATCGGGTCATGTGGTTGCTGATTGCCCAATGAGGAGATTTAAGGGTAAATTCAAGAAAAAAACAATGAAGGAAACTTCGAGTGATAGCGATACTAGCTCATCTAAGGAATAGAGTGATAAGGGAATAAATATTCTCGCTTTCATGGCTATTGATGATCTACTAGAGGAAAGCGATGAGGAAAAGATAAATGATTCCTTAGAATATGATGAATTTCTTGACACATTTAATGAATTACATGAATTGTATGACTTACTTAGAAAGAAGCATAAATTGATCAAAAATGAGCATTCATCACTTTTACATGCTCATACATCAATTGTTAAGATAAATCAAATGCATGAAAATAAATCGCATACTTAAAATATGAAAAGCTAAAACTTGAAAAGAGTATATCTAGCTTGCCATCTAGCTCAAATACATGTGATTGCAAATCTATTATGAATGAAAATGGTGTTTTGAATAAGAAGATTGTGAATTTGCATAACATAGTAACAAAATTTATTTTGGGAGAGAAAAATTTTAATATGTTGATTGGATCCTAAAGATATGCTCTTAAAATAGAATGATTAGGATATAAATCTTACATCAAACGGAATTTTTTGAAGAATTGGTTTGTAAAGGCATCTAATTCTCATATGCATGTCACATTTGATGAAAATATCATTATCACATGTCATGCATGAAATAAGAAATGACATAAAATATTTGATTGTATATACAAAATATAAAAGTGAATGCATTGGTTCCCCAAGGAACCAAGACTAACCCCCATAGACCTAAGAAAGTTTAGGAACCAAAATTTGCTTAAATGATTTTGTAGGGGAAGCTTTGGGAATGGTCATCAATGAGAAATGAAAAATGATCCCAAAGACTCAACACAAAGTGAGGAAATAGCTCAAAAAGAAAATAATGTCAAATACAATCCTAAAAATGAATGAATTTTTAGAATGGTAGTTTTATCACTTGATGACAACAGTAAAAGGTAAAATCTGTGTTTACGAAATATTGGTACCATTTGTATGGGCTAAATTTGGGCCAGGGACCCAAATATCATTATGTTCAAGGCCCACGTATCAGAATTGCGCCAAATTATGACTCACAGCCTTCATCTGGCCTAGAATGGCGTTGTGGGCTGCCACCAAGGCCTAATCCACACAAATCTAGTCACTAAAAGACGAGTCTGTACATGACTCACATGTAGGGCCCACGAGCCCCGTGTGGCCACAAAGGTAAAAGGCCCATGCGACTTGAAAAGCCTCTAAGAACCATAGACCATGTTATGCAGTGTCTCAGTAGACATTGCTAGCACTAATCATTTTCCAATAATGAAACTAAGTATTTGGACGAATCCAAATATAAATGGGATTACACCTAATCCCAGAATGTCTAGGCACTCTTAAGTCAATCCCAACTCCATTACCTTATCCTAAAAGGATTGGAATTCAAATATTCCAAGGAAATCCTAAGCCAACTAAGAGGCTAATTCACATCCTATAAAAGGAAACGAGGTCTAAGAGATTGAGGCACTCACCAGTGACTAATGACTCAATATTCGTCATTCAAACTTAGGCCCTCACACTCGATTTGCCTTGTTTCTTCTCGTATTTTTCTCATCACCATCACTGACTTGAGCGTCAGAGTGCCTACGATGTCCACCACACCAGTGGGTAGCAACCATACGCTCTGTTTACCTTTATTTTGTAGGATCGTTGGAGCCCTCATCATATAAATTTCTCGATTGTAAGCCGAATGTGAAATTCAGCATCTACAATTTTGCACCCACCGTGGGGCCCCGAAGATTCATAGCGAACAAGGCTTTCTATCAGTCTTCATCCAAACTCACAGCCACCGATGGCTTCGGGGAACGAAAACACCACAAACATCATGTCTGCCAAATCGGCTGCTCTACAAAAATGATTCAGGGCATGAGAAGAAGAAAACCCCAAAATACGAAGCAGAGACACCAGTCTATAAATTTATTTGGAGTAAATAGCATCAACTACTCAACACATGGGGGTCCACTATCATCCCAGTAGCCCCGTGACCCAAATTGACATAGCTGGTACTCGGTATATCTTAAGTGAGACTGTAAGTAGCCTCATCAAACAAATAGTCAGTGACCAGCCACTCGACATGACTACTCTCTGACTGGGAGATATAGAGGCTACCTCACGATTGGCTTTACTTGGAAATTTATCAATTTTTGAAAAAAAAAAATTATTTCGCAAAGAGATATTTCTTCAAACGCTTGGGGATTCAGCTAGCTCTAGCCGACCCAAAGACATTCCCCCTTCACAATAAAACTTCCGCCAGTCTCCCCTATCATTGGTCGTAAGCCCCATCACTAAATGTTATTTCTTTTGGCGAAGATACAGATGGTATCCCCATTTTATTGGGACAATTGTGGAATCCCTAGGGTCAGATCAGCGTCCTGTGCAACGGAAATGGGTCTAACCCATGGATATCAGATATGGATATAATTTTAAAATATTTAATAAAATATTATATCCCATTCGAGTGTATAGGAAAAAATCGGGACTGAATCGGAGTTCAGAAACTCAAAAAATGAAGAAAATAAGTTTCAACACGCGTATAAGGCATACCCGCGCACTGCAGCTACAGTGTGCGCCTGTTGACCAAAGATTTAAAGTATCAGCTCTCTGGAAATTTTTCAGAGAGCTGATACACATTAATATATATATATATATATATATATATATATATATATATATATATATAGCTCAATTCATTTTCAATCTTTCCAAAAACACTTTTAAAATTATCCAAAATAATTTTAATTTCAAAACCAACATCAACACATGTTATAGAAAAAAAAAGTTTTTCAAAATATCAAATATTTTTACAAAAACATAAATTTATTCTAAATACGCACTTATGTAAATTTTGAATCTAATCATAAACCAATTTTAGAATCCCAATAAGAAATGTCTCATGAGCAATTCTAGTTCACCTAAAAGTAGTCAAGTGTTCTAGAATGGTAGCCTTAGCTCTAAGCTTTTAATCTTGAATTCTAAACTCTTATTAATTGTTTCATGTCCAACGTGAACACATTTGACCTAATTACAAGTATGCTGTGTTTATACTTCTAAAGTATCCTAACACAATTTATTAACCTTATTTCAACATTAAGTTATGTGATCATGCATCCAATACATATTTCATAACTTAAGAACATTTCAAACTTACCTAGCAAGCTTGAACCAAAGATCCAATCTCCTTCTCTTTGTTGAAATGGTGGGAGATCTTCCAAAGTGTTGCAAGCTTTTCTTCAAGATCCAACCTTGATTCCAATGCTAGCAAGCTTCACTCCAAGATCCAATCTTGATTTCTCCTAAATGAAATGTTATAGAGACCTCACAAGCTTCTCTAAACACTTCTCTAACTTAGGCTAATTTTCTCTAAGAAAATACTTGTGTATAGCTTTCACAAATTTTTACCTTGCTTAAGCTTAATTAAAATCTTACTAAAGCTTGCTATTTATAGCAAAACTTAGGCAATTTTTAATCAATAAATGTCTTATCAAACATTAGGTATGCTTAATTAAATTCATCCAAATATTCATAATTAGGTGTGACTAATCTCATAGTCTACCACTTCGATTTAAGTAAATTAAATCAAGATAATTTTTACTAATGGATTAGTTCAATGTCTACCACTTTGAATTTAATCCAATTAAATCAAGATATATCGATTTACATCTATTAATACAAATTTGGAATTACCAAAATATCATCAAATGGTAGAGATATTTATCAGTTTACAATTAAGCCCTTTGTGTAATTTTGAATTAATCCAATTAATCCAAATAGGTCAAAGTAAATAATCAATGTTATCCAATAACACTTGATTATCTTGGTTGATAATTATAATATCAAATATTATCTTTTATCAAAATTAATCGACTACCCAAGTGCTCAACTAGTACATGTAATATTGGGACTCTCTAAGTTCAGGCACGTTCTTCATATAAGCCTAGCTAATATGTACGCAATTCGGCCATCTCCGAATTCGCGAAGAACACTAACGACCTTTCTGAACTATACAAATCGAGGTTATCACATATGTTTAACAATCCCTCTGTCGTAGGTTATCTGAGATGTTCTTAGGAAACATAAAATATATCGTCAAGTTTCTGAGACGAACATCTCATGTCGACATGTCCATGATTCTTCATAACTGATGTGATCCACCCTAGGTGATCGAATTTGGCCAAAGCTTTAAGAATAGTGACTTTACTAACATGGATACCTAAACCCCTTATGATACACATACGGGCCAACAGATTCTATCTTGCTTCGTACTTGATTATTGGGTGCATCGGTCCACACCTAACGAACATCTAGAGGCCAGACCATGAAAGGTTTCTGACATACATGGCATCAAAGTGTGGAGGATCTCACACAAAATCAATGATATTTTATAGTCAAAGGATTACATATGCTACTCGACTTGGGGATATTCCTATTGACGGTGGTGTGTACTTCCAACTATTAGGAATCATATGTGAGTCATTCAGTATTCGGTCCAACCAATACCCACACGTCTATACGATCTTCCAAAGCTCATGGTACATCGGGTTTAAACCATTGGAATTCCAATTCCAATATACGACATGTGATAGTCTTCTAGGTTATAGGAATTCGACCGTATTCCAAAACCAACGACTAGGAATATATTTATACTTTAAGAATAGTTTACTATAGTAATACTTATCACAATGTCAGACCACCTAGTGTCCAGTATTACTATAAGACTATTCTAAGGTCGATGTCATTCTTAGCATATCTATACATCAATCTAATACGCATAATGACAATACCATTAACAATGTGTGAAATGAAAATGTAGTTATTTTATTAATAAATAATAAAATGTACAATACAGTGTTCGGATTGGCACTCCAAGCACCAACTCCAACACATTTCTCCGTCAAATACTCTTTCAGGTAATAGGTGTATAGTAAATCTCTCACCTTAAACTAGGGGTGAGCAAAACTGATTTCGGTTCCGATTCCGCATGGAACTGGAACCTACCCGAAAAAATTCGGTTCCTAACTAAGTGAAATCGGAATCTACCCAATTAAATATGTTACCTTATTAATTGGTTCCAATTCAGTTTCGGTTTGGCTCTGGTCTGATTCTGAGTTACCCAATTTCCAAAATTAATAAAACGTTTGTGGCTGGTAAGCTTAATAAGTTTCTCGCTTAATTGCCCCGAGAAGTTGTTCCCAGAAAGTTAGATTTGCTGTAAAATGACATTGAATACAAAGAATCTGGGAATTCACCTCCAAGGAAATTGTAATCCATATGCAACTAATCCAAGCCTTGAAGACTGCCCAAAAAATGATTCATTGATAGATCAAGAATCTGAACCACATTAGAGGCACTCTAGATTTGAGAATTAAGTCTACCAATGGATGAATTATTGCTTATGTTGAACACAACAAGATTTGGAAACCTCACGAGCTCTAATAAGCTCCCATTGAAGGAATTGCTAGACACATTCAATGATTGGATCATTTTCAAACCAACAAGCACCCCTGAAACTGGTCCTGATAGCATGTTATGGCTCAAATCAAGAACTTTCAGCTGCTTCAGATTTGAGAGCTCAACATGCAATGGTATTCGGTTCCAGAAACTGATTCTACATTTGGTTTCAAAAATCGGTTCTATGGTCCGATTCTAACCATTTTGGAACCGAAATCGGACCGGTTAAAATATGTTCCTTCATTTTGGAACCGGAAATGGATCGGTTACAACCGATTTCAGTTCCAAACCTGAAAAACTGACCCGGCTTCAACTGGTTCTGGGTAGAACCGGAACCCGTGCTCAGCCCTACCCCAAACTCAATCCCCAATTCAAACAAAATGCATTCAATCAATAATAAAATCCTCCAAGTATTAGACATCAACTGAGAATGGGCCAACTTGTAGTACGTCAATACCTCCCAGACTAACCTAGGCACGAGGAGTCTCACTTCGTCAGCAAATGAGCGTTCATAAAACCATATCCACTCAGGGACCTTGTAGTCAATTCTTTCACTCGACGTGGCCAATCTCACTTCAACCGACTGAGGAAACCTATATCTCAGTTTCATCTCTCTCATCGACTGCTCGGTCACCTGACTAGCAGGATTCATTGTTAGGATGTTTTTCGGTTCACTCGTGCTCAGAGTCCCCCTCAACTCCATATTGCAGGTAAGGTCATAAGTGGTCTTACGTCCTTAGGTACTCCTAGAGGCAGTTCGGCTATTGTCTGAATCCCAGCCTCACTTGAATATTCATGCGACCACTCAAAATCAATTTTTTCCCAGCCGACTTATTAGAAGACCTAGAAACTATATCAGGTGACCCGACATACATATCTATGGGGGTATCACATGAATCCATTTAACTCTCACTCGAAATTCATTCAAACGACTAAGTCCTTGGAATTTCTACTCCCTATGATCAAAATCTTCAAATACAACCTCTTAAATCTTACTAAACCCTAAAGATAAAATTTCCTAATTGATCAAGAACAGTATGAATCTACTTAAGAATGCATTAAAGGAACTGAAGAACAAGAGAAGGGAAACGAGGAGTACCTTTAAGATTAGGATAGCTCTTCCAACTTGCTAAACGAAAGAATTTTGGTGAATGAAGCAAATGAGCCTCACAACCTCACTTACGTCCAATTTCCATTTCGCGCTTCATTTTCCTGCCTAAAGATGCGTCGAAACTCTAGCTAGGGCTACAATGACAAACGAACGTAGGCCTAAAATCCTCAGAGCCTATTTCATAAAGCCCAATTAGGGCTCAACATGTAATAAAGGACAAATCTTGTCATCATCTGGGGACATTCTTTACTCATAGAATGAGGAAGTTGTGATCGCTTGAGAGAGGTTAGCTTTCTACACCCCTGACTAAGATTAGAAACATCCATGTTCTCCAAATGATAAGGAGAGATACTTGTTTAGCTTAGACGACACGACAAGCAGTCTATTTCCTAAGACGTGGAAACACACTCTTTGACTTCCAATTATCCCATATGACCGAGAGGCACCCTCCATCTGTGACATCTTCTCCAAACTATATGGGATGATTGTTACTCTTTCCAATCGACAAAGAATGATATTCAATGATGATGAAGGATCTCCCTCTGGTCTATGGGATTTGAAAGGACTGTCATTTGCTTCAAATGACATAGTGTGGTCTTTACTCGAGCAGATCCCCAAGGACCACCAACTAATTCATCCAGCGCAAACTGTGTTTTTGGTTTCGAGAATAAAAATAATATCAAACGACCTAGTGATTCCAGTCGACTTGGTTATCTCAGTCGACAAGAGTGAGACTCAACCAACATAGCTTTCTGTTGATATGTTATCAATAGTAAAATCAACATTAGGCAAATGGTATACTGAAAGTGAAGACTAAGACCTTCATCTGGTCCAAACAACATTGAAGACTTTCTCGGACCTTCAGCAGATCTGGTCGACTAGAGATTAATCTGGTCCAGTCGACGGGAACATTTTCCATGACTCTGGTCGGGTCAGGTTGAAGACCTGGACCTTCATCTGGTTCATATGACGTAGAAGACTCTATCGGACCCTCAATAGGTCTGGTAGACTGGAGATTATCTTGGACCTTCATCTGGTCCAATCGACAGGAACATTCTTCATGACCCTCGTCGGGTCAAGTTGAAGATCTGGACCTTCATCTGGTCTAGATGATGTGAAAGACTCCCCCATACCTTCATTATTTCTGCTCGATTGGAGATTATCCTTGACTTTCATATGGTCAGATGACGCTAAATACTCCCTCAAACCTTTAGCAGATTTGGTCGACTAGAGATTATCCTGGACCTCCATCTGGTCCTGTTGATAGGAATATTCCCCATGACCTTTGTCAGGACAGGTTAGTTCTGTTGGGACGGTTGTAGGACCTCTAGGTCGGATTGGTACCTTGCGTAGTAGAAGTGGATATAACACATGGATATCAAACATGAATGTATTTTTCAATTATTTTATGAAATACTATATTCCCTTACATTTATGTAGGAAAAAACCGGGGCTGAATCGGAGTCTGGAAACTCCGGAACAGAGAAAATGAAGTTTCAGCGTTCATGGGCGGCAGCTCTCGGCTAGACCTGGCCGCCGGTTCGGTTCCGGTTCGGAACCGAACCGAACCGCCGGTTCCCGGTTCCCCAAGTGTGGAACCGGAACCGAACCGGTTAATTCCGGTTCGGTTCCGGTTCCACACTTAAGTGGAACCGGAACCGTAAACCGAACCGGAACCGAACCGGTCGGTTCTGGTTCGGTTTACGGTTCCCCTTCCGGTTTTTTTTTTTTTTTTTTTTATAATAATTTTTAAAAATAGAAAAATTTCTATAATCGTAATGTTTTTTCATACTATCACATCATTTTTATAGAATCTTTTTTTTATAAAATTCTTTTAACATATAATCTTTTTTATAGCCAACTCTTGGCTAGTGTTTTCTTATATAAGCGATGTGGGATATTTGGCTATTGTGTCCCACATTGCTTATATAAAGAAGTCAATAACCAAGAGTTGGTTATAAAAAGGATATGGACATTCATGTTTTAGTATTACAATTTTAAACCTCATTAAGTCATAATTATTAATAAAAAAAATTGAGATTTACTTGAGGAACCTTACGGTTCCAAGAAAATAAAATTTTTTTTTTTTACTTCCGGTTCCAACCGGTTCGGTCAAGGTAAGAACCCTAACCGAACCGGTCAGGTTCCGGTTCGGTTCCGGAACCGGAACCGGAACCGGTTGGAACCGGAACCGTCCGGATTCCAACCGGTTCGGTTCCGGTTCCGAACCGGAACCTTGGCCGGGTCTACTCTCGGCATGTCGCGACGAGCAGACTTGGGAGTCGCAGTGCCCAATCTGTGAATGCTCATAGTCGCGATGCACAATGGTGAGTGTCGCAACTCCCGCAACTCTGAGAGCTGAGTGTCGCGATGCCGAAGATCCGAGTCGAGACGCTGTCTTGTGTAAAATATTGGCAGAGAGCAAATTCGCCTTGAATCCAATTCAAAACACTTCTAATTTTCTCCAAAAACTTCAATACACCTAAAATCTAATTTTAACATCAACACATGTTATACAACAAAAATATATGTATTCTAAATACATATGTATTTATTTGAATCAAAACATAAACTAAAATAGAATCTCACAATAAAGTGGCTCATGAACAATGAATCCATACACAATTCATTAGCCTAATTTCAACATCAAGTTATGTTATTATGTATCCAATACATAATACATCAGTATATACTTCATTAACGAAAACAACTCACTAATGAAAACATAGTTTTAGAGAGAATCAAACTTACCTAGTAAGCTTGATTCCAAGATCCAATATTGATTCCAAAGCTAGCAAGCTTGATTACAAGATTCAATCTTCTTCTCTTTGTTGAAATGTTGTAGAGAACTTCCAAAGCTTCTCTAAACACTTCTTTTTTCGGGCTAATATATCTAATACTTTCTTGCTTTAGTTTTCTCAAGCTTAATTAAAAACTTACTCAATCTTGTTTTTTATAATGAAGTTTATACAATTTTTAATAAATAAAAGTTCTAATCAACTTTTAGGTAGGCGTAATCCAATTTGTCCAAATATGCATAATTAGGTGTGACTAATCACCTTTATCTACTACTTTGTTTTAATCCAATTAAATCAAGACAAAGTTTAATCAATTGATTAGTTTACTGTCTACAATTTTGATTTAATCCAATTAAATATAGACAAAGTTTAACCAATTGATTAGTTCATTGTCCATTACTTTGATTTAATCTAATTAAATCAAGCCAAATACACATATTATTATATATTTTGTAATTACCAAAATATCCTCCAATGGTAGAGATATTTATGAAATTATAATAAAGCCCTTGTGTGATTTTGGATTAATCCAATTGCGTCAAAGTAAAAAATTAATGTTATCTAATAACACTTAGTTATTTTAATTGATAATTATAATATCAAATATTATTTATTAGCAAACATTATCAGCTACCCAAGTGCTCAATTAGTACAATTCATATTGCGAGACTCTCTAAGTTCAGACACGTTTGTCTTATAAGCCTAGCCTATATGTACGCAATTCAGCCACCTCCGAATTCACGAAGAACATGAACGACCTTTCTGAACTATACAAGTCGAGGTCATCATATATGTTTAACAATCCCTCCATCGTAGGCTATCCGAGTTATGCTTAGGAAACATAGATTACACCGTCAAGTTTTCGAGACGCACATATCATATTGTTGACATGTCCACGATTCTTTACAACTAATCAGAACACCATTTTTGATACATGCGATCAACCCTGGGTGATCTGCTTTGGCCAAAGTCTTAAGAATCGTGACTTACAGACTTGGATACCTAAACCCCTTATGGTACACATACAGGCCGACATATCATATCTTGATACGCACTTGATTAATGAGTGCATCGGTCCATACCCAACGAACATCTAGCGGTCGGACCATGAAAGGTCTCTGACATATATGGCATCAAAGTGTGGAGGATCACACAAAATCAATGTTATCCTATAGTAAAAGGATCACATATGCTACTCGACTCGAGAAGATTCCTATTGACGATGGTGTGTACTTGCAACTATTAGAAATCACACGTGAGTCATTCAGTATCCATTCTAAAGAATACCAACATGTCTATACGAGCTTTCATTACTCATGTTACATCGGGTTAAACCATTGGAACTCTAATTCCAATACACGACATGTGCTAGTCTTATAGGTTATAGGAATTCGACCGTATTCCAAAACCAACGACTATGAATATTTATCTTAAGAATAATTTATAATAATAATACTATCACAATGTCGGACTATCTAGTGTCCAGTATTACTACATGACTATTCTAACGTCAATGTCATTCTCAATATATTAATATATTAAACTAATATGCATAATGACATTACCATTAACAAGGTTAAAATGAAAATATAGTTATTTCATTAATAAATAATAAAATATAATATATACCACATTATTCGGATTGGCGCTCTGAGCACCCACTCCAACAAGTTCCTGGGCCTTCATCTGGTCCAGAAGATTGAAGACTCTCATGGACCTTCATAAGGTCTAATTGACTGGAGATTGTCCTGGACCTTCATCTAGTCCAATCGATAAAAACATTCCCCATGAATCTTTTCCAGTCAGGTTGAAGACCTAGACCTTCATCTTGTCCAGACAACATAGAAGACTTCATTGAACCTTCTTCAGGTCCAGACGGCTAGAGATTATCCTGAAGCTTCATCTGGTCCAATCAACGGGAACATTCCCCAAGACCCTTGTTAGGTCAGGTTGAAGTCATTGACCTTCATTTGGTCCAGACGACATTAAAGACTCTCATGGACCTTCAGCAGGTCTTGTCGACTAGAAAATATCCTGGACCTTCATCTGGTCCAAACCACATTGGAGGCTCCCCGGACCTTCAGTAGGCTTGGTCGACTGAAGATTATCTTGGACTTTCATCTGGTCCAGTCGACGGGAACATTCCACATAACATTCATCATGTCTTGGGCCTTCATCTGTCCAGAGGACTGAAAACTCCCCCGGACCTTCATCAGGCCCAGTCGGCTGGAGATTGTCCTGAACCTTCATCCGGTCCAGTCGACGGGAACATTCCTAATGACTCGACATTGAAGACCTGGACCATTTGGTCCAGACGACATAGAATAATCTTCTGGACCTTCTTCAGGTCCAGTTGGCTGGAGATTATCCTGGACCTTCATATGGTCTAGTTGACATGAACATTCCCAATAACCTTCGACAGTCGGGTCCGCTCCTCAGCCTTCATCCGGTCCAGCCAATCGAAGACTCTCATGGACCATCTATAAGTCTACTGAGGATTATCATGAACCTTTATTTGGTTCGGTCGAACGTGACATGACCACCGTCTAGTTCAAGCGACATCAACATCCAGGTACACTCACATGCTTTAATCTAACCCTAGACGACATACTCATTGAATACTCTTCAAGCCTATGACTTATTGACTTAGAGAGTGGGGGAAAAACTGTATGAGCCAAATTTAGGTCATGGAACCAAATTTCATTATGTCATAAGCTCACATATCATACTTGCGCCAAAACATGACCCATGGCCTTCATCTAGCCTAGAATGGTGTTATGGGCTCCCACCGATGCCCAATCCACACGAATCTAGTCATTAAAAGATAAGTCTACACATGACTCACATGTAGGCCTACGAGCCCATATGACCACAAGAGTAAGAGGCCTATGCGACTTGAAAGGCCTTTAAAAACCATAGACCATGTTATGTGGTGTCTTAGTAGACATTACTAGTACTAATCCTTTTCCAACAAGAAAACTAAGTATTTGGACCAATCCAAATAAAAATGGGATTACACTTAATCCTATGACGTCTAGGTACTCCTAATTAAATCCCAACTTCATTCATATCTCCTAAATATATTTGGAATTCAACTATTCTAAGGAAATCATAAGCTAACTAAGAGGCTACTTTACATCCAATAAAATGAGAGGGGGTCCAAAGGATTGATGCATTCACTAATTACTGATGACTCAACATTCATCATTCAAACTTAGGCCCTCACACTCGAGTTGCCTTATTTATTCTCATATTTTGCTCATCACCATCACTGACTTAAGCGCCAGAGTTAGGGGTGAGCATCGATTCCGGGTCTACCCAGAACCGATTGGAATCGGATCGGAAATCCGGGTTTGGAATCGGAATCGGTTGTAACCGATCCTGTTCCGGTTCCAAATATAAGGAACCAGTTGTAACTGATCCGGTTCCGGTTCCAGAATAATCAAAATCGGCACCGGAATCGCATTTGAGAACCGGATTAGATACCCGATTTTAATACCTGATTTTGAGATATTGTTATTAATGGACATGGAAGCTTATTCATCATCTGCAACAACAACAACAAACTCTTCTAATTATCAATCATCACTTCATTTGGTTCGTAAGTCCTCGTTTAAGACAATGAAGAAGCCAATAGCACCGCTGCCACCAACACGACCAAAAGTGTACAAAGTGGATCCAGTGAACTTCAGGGACTTGGTTCAGAAGTTGACAGGTGCAGCCAATGAGTATGACTATGACTATGAGTGTAGCCTGCATCCTCAGCGTCTCAGAAGCGTGGCACCACCACCGATCAATGTTTCAGGACGTAGATCATTTTGTGACGTTGCAGATCAAGATCGTCAGCTGTTTCCATCTCCAGCAAAAGATTTGATGAATGAAATATCAGATGAAAAATCACACAAGTTGTCGGATTGTGCAACTGCAATGGCATCCAATTCATTTGGATTCAGTCTCTCGCCATCTTCTTATTATAATTGGTGCTCGTACCTTCTTTTGAGCCCTGGAAGTCTTTCCCAGCTTGGAGTATATGACAATGTTATATTACAATGTTATATTAATAGGGTAATTCGGAACCGAATCGGAACTGGACCAGAACCGAATTGGAACCGAATAATAGAGTACCATATTTAATTGGGTAGGTTTCGGTTTCATTTAGTGAGGAACCGATTTTTTCCGGGTAGGTTCCGGTTCCATGCAGAATCGGAACCGAAACCGATTTTGCTCACCTCTAGCCAGAGTGCTTACGGTTTCCACCATACCATTGGGTAGCTACCCCACGCTCTGTTTACCTTTGTTTTGTAGGATCCTTGGAGCCCCATATGTCATAAAAATTCTCGATTGTAGGCCGAATACGAAATTCAGCGTCTACACCATTTCCTCCACTCTATATGAGTACGCTGAAATTTTTGAAATGAAATTGGACTTCATTGTGAAGCATTTAGTGATTAGGCAATTTGAATTTAATTCGGTATCATTATGTGCTTAATCATATCAAAAATCTCATTTAGTATCAATTGGTATCACATAGGACTTATTGATTTATATGATATGTGTGATTTTGATATGTCTTGCCATTGATCATCATTGGTAGAAAATCAAATGCATAGATATTGGTAAAATTCAAATGATTTATTCATGAATTTCATATTGTATGGCAAAACGGAGAATTGTAGGAAAATGCTAAATGTGCATGTTAGTGAACTTTCATATGTTTTGTACACATATTGGTTGGTAATCTCATGGAGCTTAATTTTTACTTCTCCATCCTTTTTGATAATGTAAAAGGGGGAGAAATCATATAATGAGATTAAAAATTGTGTTTCCCTTACCTTTATATCAAAGGGAAGCAAATGTATATTAATGTATTTGTCTAAGTTTTATATAGCTATATTGAAGACAATAATATATTGAGAGGGAGCTAATATTGAGGGGAGCATATTCGTCAATAAATTTTGACTACCAAAGCTCACAAGTTTTAAAGGTTTTCATCATCAAAAAATGAGAGATTGTTAGAGACATATTCGCAATATGGATTTTGATGATGCAATACTATAAGATCTCGACACTCATTAGCGAACATTATAAAAAGATATCGAAGTAATTGGTGATGAAGAGCAAAATGAATGTGTAGACTCAAGCGTCTATTGAAGAATCTTATGTGATTTTAGCTTAGGGCTCTCTTTGTAAGTGAGTTAATAATTTAAGTCTCTAAGCTCATAGGACTCATATGCACATTCATTTAGATGCATTAGGGTCATGTGCAAAATGCTTTCAACTTTCGAATCCTACGACCAACATACTGGTCTCTTACACCGGCATACCGTTGACCCTGCTCTGTCTTGGGAAGATTTGCATGCTCTCTGAAAGTTGGCTGCTCCATATCGTATCCTATACTGGTCAACTGGAGTTTGCACAGCCACTGGAACCGGGACGGTCCATACCGGTGAGCACACCGGTATATCGGCCTCCATACCAGTCAGTATTTCGGTATTACGCTCTAATATTCTACGGTAACATAGTCGTTATACTTTGGAAGACCAGCATACCGGCCTCTAAGAGCAGCATACCGGTCCAAAGGATTGATGCATTCACTAATGACTGATGACTCAACATTCATCATTCAAACTTAGGCCCTCACACTCGAGTTGCCTTATTTCTTCTCATATTTTGCTCATCACCATCACTGACTTAAGCGCCAGAGTAAGGGGTGAGCATCGGTTCCGGGTAGGTTCCGGGTCTACCCGGAACCGATTGGTATCGGATAGGAAATCCGGGTTTGGAACCGAAATCGGTTGTAACCGATCGTGTTCCGGTTCCAAATATAAGGAACCGGTTGTAACCGATCCGGTTCCGGTTCCAGAATAATCAAAACCGGAACCGAAATCGCATTTGAGAGCCGAATTAGATACCCGATTTTAATCCCCGATTTTGAGATATTGTTATTAATGGACATGGAAGCTTATTCTGTAGGGGTTTTTAGGGGGTGAATCCGGTAACGCAGCGGAAGCGGTGAAAATCCGATTTTCAGATTTCAAAACTTTTTCTCGGATTAATTAAATAAACATATTTATTTAATATTCCAATAATCAAATTATGAAAATAAATTCAATAAAACATTTTAAGTGAATTTACCGAAATACCCTTGCTTTGGTTTTTTGTCCATTTTAGTCCGAAATTGATCCAATCAATTTTGAATGATTCTAAATCATTTCTAAGATGAACTTATGATGTTCAAAACATCAAAACACCAAAAGCACCAAAATCCCCAAATTATCTCACCAAGGCCGAGAGCCTCACAAGGAAGCACAATTGTGCACTTTGTCATTTCATGTCTCAAAAACACATCTAAATGTAATCCAATCAACATGAAACTTTATATGCATCATATACACACACAAATACACAACATATATGAAAACCCCCAAATTTGGAATTAGTTAAGAACCCTAATTTTTCAATTTCCACAAATTGGACAAATTAGACCAAATACATTAAATCAATTACTTCAATCATCATTCTTCCATCCAATCCAAGTCTCAACACAATGAAACAACTCAAGATCAAATCTAGGTCATTTAAGAGTGGGTCAATAACTCTAGATTAGCAACATGGTTTCAAAAACCTTAAAAGAAAGTTTACAACTACAATAGTCACAACATTCCTTCACCATACATGCTCAACACTTCATCAAACTTCCATCAACAAAAACACAAAGAAATAAAGAAAGAAATAATCTAAGAACATCACATGTTGAAGCCTAGAACCTAAGGAACATATTCCTCTCTAATAGTAAGTTTGAAAAACTTACTAAATTCCAAGCTATCTTTGATTTTTGTCTTTCTTTTCTCAAGCTTCCTTTGTCTTTCTTCAATGGAGTTTTGTTTTAGTAAAGTGTATTAGGTTAAGTGTAAAGTGAAATGAAAATCAATATATACTTGCACCAATGTGCCTTGGCCGAATTTCACAATTCAAATACAATTTTTGTAATTTCATTTTCATTTCAAGCTAATTTAATCAACTTGCATAAATATCTTAATACACTTTATTAGATATTTATTTAAGTCAACAAAAGCAACTAACATCATTTACTTAAATATCCTAATGTAAGATATTTATATTTTAATTAATTTAATCATTTAACAATTAATTAATTAATTAATTAATCAAATACAAATATATTAAATATATGTATAATTTACATTAAATATTAAAAACATATATTCATTTAGGAAATAAGTCAAATAACTCATTTTGACTATTAATTAATGTGTATTTAAATTAATCAAGTATTAAATGTAAATACACAATAATTAAGCAAATGACTATCTAGTCTTTTTAGCACGTATCTTGCGTTTAACCTTTAAACGACTTTATAAATAATCAATATTATTTATTAATGTTGCTCTAGTGCTCTACGAGTATGTTTCATTATTGAGACTCTCTAGATTCAGGTATATCCGTCACGAAATCTAATTTCGTGTCCATAATCTATCCACCCGTAGATTATGACGATCACGGATAATCTCGCTGGAACCATACAGGTCGAGGTCATGGCAAATGTATAATTCCTCCGTCACAGGTATCCGGATAAATCCCAGAGATATAGATGTAAACGTCAAATCTCTATCGGGATTATCCAGTCGACTATTCTATTAGCAATCTCAAAAGAATGTTTAGAACTAGCTTCTAAACTTTACCACGGGCCCATGGTTTTATCTGATTGCTAATCATATGGACTACCTATGCTCTGATACACAGAACTGACGGATCCTATCTTGATACACATAGGACACCCTGAGGATCTATCTACACCCAACGAACAGGCGGAGGTCTGATCTAAATAGATCGGTGACGTGACTGCCGTCTAAGTGTAGAAGATGTCTCATGTGCCCACAATGGCATCTCAAGTCTAAGAATCACAAGTGCTACTCAACCCAAGAAGATTCTTATTGACGCTGGTGTACCATCCATTAAGAATCTTCGGTGAGTCGTTCAGTGTTTATCCGCTATAAACACCTACACGTCTATACTAGTCTCCAAGACTAATGGTTCATTGAGAAACCATTGGAATCATATATTCCAGTATACGACATGTACCGGTCTCAACGGGTTTACTATACTGACCAAGTAGTGTAAACCTTGACCAGGAACTGTCTGAGAATGACAACGTCATGATACTTCTCAATGTCCGTTGCGACGCTTTTGCAACTGTATCATGACTAATCATTCTAGGGTCATTACGTCTTTACCATATAGAAAATAGATTATATTATAGAAACTGCATATATTATTCATAATAATAATGTTTTACAGAAGTATTTAACAGAAATACAACCGGGAATTGGCGCTCTGAGCACCAACCCCAACAAAATCTCCCACTTGCTCTAGTGCCAATATCGATTGTATCTAATACCCATCGACTCCACGTGTTTATCAAACAACTTCGGAGGTATGGCCTTCGTCAGCGGGTCTGCTACATTATCTTCACTCGGTACCTTGCACACGACAATATCCCCTCGCGACACGATCTCTCGAATGATGTGGTACTTGCGTTCCACATGCTTCGACTTCTGATGCGCCCTCGGTTCCTTTGCTTGCGCAATGGCTCCAGTATTATCACAGTATAACGGAATCGCATTCTCGATACTTGGGACAACTCCCAATTCTGTGATAAAGTTCTTTATCCACACAGCCTCTTTTGCAGCTTCAGAAGCTGCAATATATTCCGCCTCAGTGGTGGAATCAGCTGTCGATCCCTGTTTGGAACTCTTCCAACAAACTGCACCTCCGTTAAGGGTAAAGACAAATCCAGATGTAGACTTTCTATCATCGGGATCCGATTGGAAATCGGAGTCTGTATACCCATTAACCTGCAGTTCGTTTCCTCCATAAATATTAACTTATCCTTAGTACCTTTAAGATACTTTAGGATATGTTTAATGGCCATCCAATGGTCATTACCTGGATTGGACTGATATCGACTAGTTACGCTAACAGCGAAACTGATATCAGGCCTCGTACATAACATGGCATACATTATGCTACCCAAACACGAAGCATAAGGTTGGTTAGACATTCTAACCTTCTCATCTTCTGTTTGTGGACACATCTTCTTGAAAGATGAATCCCATGTCTGAACGGTATGTTTGTTTGCTTACAGTTACCAAAGCTATACCGTTCCAAGATCTTATCTACGTACGTTGATTGGGATAACCCAATCAGCCTCCTTTGTCTATCTCTATAGAGTTTTATCCCTAAAACATAGGAAGCTTCTCCCAGGTCCTTCATGGAGAAATTCTTACAGAGGTACGCTTTGACGCTTTGCAACATACCTAAATCATTCCCAATGATTAGGATGTCATCAACATATAGGACTAAAAATACGACCATGCTCCCACTGGCCTTCTGATACACACAGGATTCTTCCGAATTCTTGAGAAAACCAGACGATCTAATAATCTCATCGAATCGAAGATTCCAACTTCGTGAAGCTTGTTTAAGTCCATAAATGGACTTCTTAAGCTTACATACCATCCCGAGGTTTCGCTGGATGTGAAACCTTCCGGCTGTTCCATATAGATTTCTTCATCAAGAAATCCATTTAGAAAAGCCGTTTTGACATCCATTTGCCAAATCTCGTAGTCATGATACGCAGCTATAGAAAGCAAAATCCGGATAGACTTAAGCATTGCTACCGGCGAAAAAGTTTCATCGTAGTCGACGCCAGGTCGCTGCGTGTAACCTTTTGCTACCAGTCGGGCCTTGTAAGTTTCAACCTTACCGTCAGGCCCGCGCTTCCTCTTGTAAACCCATTTACAACCGATAGGAACAATTCCTTCGGGAAGCGGAATCAAGTCCCAAACTTGATTTTCATGCATTGAGTCTATCTCGGATTTCATGGCACTTTGCCATTTCACGGAGTCGATGTCCAACATCGATTCTCTATAGGTGAAAGGATCTGTCTCTTCAACTAAGAGAACATCCAGACTCTTTTCTTGTATCAAATACAAGCGTTCAGGAGGTCTAGATACCCTTTCCGACCTACGGAGTGTGTGTGTTGAAGGTCCTTCATCTACTTGAACTTCAGGTTCCTCCGTTGGTTCGTTGTTTTCAGGTTGGACTTCATCAAGCTCAACCTGTCTATGATTACCACCTTCTGACAAAAATTCTACTTCTAGAAATTTTGCGAAGCGAGCTACGAACACTTTCGATGCTTATGTATCATAGAACAGATATCCCCTCGTATTCGAAGGATATCCAACAAACCTAAACTTTTGCCCTCGAGGCGAAAGCTTATCTTGCTGAGTCACCCTGACATAGGCAGGACAACCCCAAACCTTAATATAATTAAGATTTGGTCTCCTACCGAACCATATCTGATACGGTGTCGTAGGAACAGCCTTTGAAGGAATCTTATTCAAAAGATGTGCGGCTGTTAAGAGAGAGTAGCCCCATAAGTAATAGGGCAAATCTGTGAAACTCAACATCGATCGGACCATATCCAATAAAGTCGATTTCTCCTTTCAGATACACCATTGTGCTGTGGTGTACCTGGAGGAGTATATTGAGCGAGAATCCCATTCTCCTTCATATAATCCATGAACTCACCACTCATATATTCACCGCCTCGATCTGATCGAAGGCATTTAATATATTTACCAGTTTGTTTTTCTACTTCATTTCGGAACTCTTTGAACTTTTCAAAGGTTTCCGATTTATGTCGCATCAAATACACATAACCGTACCGTGACAAATCATCGGTAAAGGTAACGAAGTACGAATAACCACTGTGAGCAGTTTGACTTAGTGGACCACATACATCAGAATGTACGAGTTCCAGTAAGTTAGTGGCGCGGTGTCCAACACCAGAAAATGGGGCTTTGGTCATTTTACCCTGAATACAGGATTCACAAGTTGGATAGGATTCAATGGTAAGATCTGATATCAAACCATTCCTAACCAATTGGGTAAGGCGTTTAACGCCAATGTGACCAAGTCTCATATGCCAAAGTTCAGTATTATTAATTACAGGTAAACTACGTTTATTAACTCCAGTATTTATATATCTTTTGAAGTTTGCAATGTATAATGACCATGCTGGTTTGGACAACAAAGGATCTGAATATTATTTTTATCATATAAATACAAAGAACTATTCTTAATATTAATACAAAAGCCTTCTGTATCCAATACAAAAAGTGATATAATATTAGCGACACATCCGGTACAAAATGACAGTCATATAACAAAAGTGTCCCATTCGGCAATGAGATCTCGCATACTCCCACTGCAACTGCATCCAAAGAGTCTCCACTCCCGAACCGCAACTGCATCTCCCAGGCTTCAGTTTCCTACTTTCCTTCAGCACCTGCAACGAATTGCAAATGTGAATGGGACAAGCAGAATCTAAAATCCAGCTGGATGTAACGGCTTCACAAGCCAAAGATAAATCAATAACTGGAAAAATAAAAGTACCTGATGTAGAAGCTCTGTCTCTCCTCAGCTGGGCAATGTAATCAGGACAGTTCCTTTTCAGTGCCCGACTTTGCCGCAGTGGTGGCATTTGTCTTCAGAAGCCCTTTTGGGCTTTGCAATCTTCGCCTGTTGTTGAGGACCAAAAGCCTTCTTCTTCTTCTTGCCTTTCTTGTTCTTTCCCTTGGACCATCCTTGGGAAGAAGCCGAAAGAGAAGTAGTTCTAGGAGGGCGAGTCGGTACTCCCTTCTTAAGGTCCTCTTCTGCCGTGAGCAACATCCTATGTAGCTCCTGGTAGGTACAGACAGTCCCGTGCATGTTGAAGTACATCACGAACTGGCGAAATGAAGCTGGTAGTGAACCAAGAATGACACTCCTACCGAGAATGTCATTCAAGATGAGATTATGTTGCCTCAATTGATCGATCAAATCGATCATCTGAAGAACATGTGGGCTAACACTCTGCCCCTCATCCAGACGCGCATGGAACAGTTCCATGGCGACTTTGTGAACAATCACTTGTTCCTGGTTCTCAAACGATTGTCTCAATCGCGTCATCATACTATAGGAATCTAACATACCATAGTACTGTTGCTTGAGTTTCGGAGACAGTGAACTAAGGATGTATGATTTAACCCTTAAATCATCATCCTTCCAAGTTTCAAAAACTTGGCGTTCCTCCTCCGAAGCATCCGCACCCACTGCAAGGGGCAACGGACCCTCAAGAACATAACCCAGCTTTTCGGAATCGAGGACAATCCTCAAATCCAATTCCCAGTCTGCAAAGTTCTCAGCGCCTTTCAGTTTGTTCGCATCAAGCATACGCGCAAACTGATTTGTGGATTGTGCCGCCATCGCCAATCTATCATATAGATCACGAAAAACGGTTAGCAGAAATTAAGCAGTTTCATATAATATCAAAAGCATAAACTAGATCATGGATTTTTAATCTAATATGCCCCTCCCACTAAATCATGCAATACTGTAATCCCAAAACAGAATACAAATATTTAATAATTAAATTAAATACTAATAGTGAAAAGTGGATCCCGTGAATATATTTCGGCTCACAGCAGAGGCACGGTCTCGCCTACGTATATTCATCAGGTAGACAACTCATTTGTCAATCATTCACTAATGACTCCTAAGTATCCGGTCCTGGCCGTTCTCGTTGTCGCTGCGAAGGCAGGCCCACAAGGAGACGTACCAAGGTTAAACTCGTCAATGATAAACTCAAGTTACTTACGTAATCCTGACAGCTAGGGCACGTTCAGAATTCCGCTTTTACTTGAATTTACCTAGTATCTGATATACATCCGGTATAAATAAATCTTTATCGGCTACACCCTCACAGCAGAGGCACGGTCTCGGATGTAGTCACAAAGAAGTATTCATAAACCGTATTGACAAGACGGACCATATAACATGCATCAAATACATAATTACATTCAAACCTTATTAATTAGGGATTTTCCGCTAAGTGTCATACACCCTAAATCTAACCAATTTAGATCCTAATAAGCATGCATAAAGTCAAGAAAACATGATTAAACATTGATTCAATGAAGGCTAATCATATTAGGTGGCCTAGAATCAGACTCGCTCTGATACCATTTTGTAGGGGTTTTTAGGGGGTGAATCCGGTAACGCAGCGGAAGCGGTGAAAATCCGATTTTCAGATTTCAAAAATTTTCTCGGATTAATTAAATAAACATATTTATTTAATATTCCAATAATCAAATTATGAAAATAAATTCAATAAAACAATTTTAAGTGAATTTACCGAAATACCCTTGCTTGGTATTTTTGTCCATTTTAGTCCGAAATTGATCCAATCAATTTTGAATGATTCTAAATCATTTCTAAGATGAACTTATGATGTTCAAAACATCAAAACACCAAAAGCACCAAAATCCCCAAATTATCCTCACCAGGCCGAGAGCCTCACAAGGTGCCACAATTGTGCACTTTGTCATTTCATGCTTCAAAACACATCAAATGTAATCCAATCAACATGAAACTTTATATGCATCATATACACACACAAATACACAACATATATGAAAACCCCAAATTTGGAATTAGTAAGAACCCTAATTTTTCAATTTCCACAAATTGGACAAATTAGACCAAATACATTAAATCAATTACTTCAATCATCATTCTTCCATCCAATCCAAGTCTCAACACAATGAAACAACTCAAGATCAAATCTAGGTCATTTAAGAGTGGGTCAATAACTCTAGATTAGCAACATGGTTTCAAAAACCTTAAAAGAAAGTTTACAACTACAATAGTCACAACCTTCCTTCACCATACATGCTCAACACTTCATCAAACTTCCATCAACAAAAACACAAAGAAATAAAGAAAGAAATAATCTAAGAACATCACATGTTGAAGCCTAGAACCTAAGGAACATTCCTCTCTAATAGTAAGTTTGAAAAACTTACTAAATTCCAAGCTATCTTTGATTTTTGTCTTTCTTTTCTCAAGCTTCCTTTGTCTTTCTTCAATGGAGTTTTGTTTTGTAAAGTGTATTAGGTTAAGTGTAAAGTGAAATGAAAATCAATATATACTTGTAACAATTTGCCTTGGCCGAATTCACAAATTCAAATACAAGTTTTGTAATTTCATTTTCATTTCAAGCTAATGTAATCAACTTGCATAAATATCTTAATACAACTTTATTAGATATTTATTTAAGTCAACAAAAGCAACTAACATCATTTACTTAAATATCCTAATGTAAGATATTTATATTTTAATTAATTTAATCATTTAACAATTAAATAATTAATTAATTAATCAAATACAAATATATTAAATATATGTATAATATTTACATTAAATATTAAAAACATATATTCATTTAGGAATAAGTCAAATAACTCATTTTGACTATTAATTAATGTGTATTTAAATTAATCAAGTATTAAATGTAAATACACAAAATTAAGCAAATGACTATCTAGTCTTTTTAGCACGTATCTTGCGTTTAACCTTTAAACGACTTTATAAATAATCAATATTATTTATTAATGTTGCTCTAGTGCTCTACGAGTATGTTTCATTATTGAGACTCTCTAGATTCAGGTATATCCGTCACGAAATCTAATTTCGTGTCCATAATCTATCCACCCGTAGATTATGACGATCACGGATAATCTCGCTGAACCATACAGGTCGAGGTCATGGCAAATGTATAATTCCTCCGTCACAGGTATCCGGATAAATCCCAGAGATATAGATGTAAACGTCAAATCTCTATCGGGATTATCCAGTCGACTATTCTATTAGCAATCTCAAAAAGAATGTTTAGAACTAGCTTCTAAACTTTACCACGGGCCCATGGTTTTATCTGATTGCTAATCATATGGACTACCTATGCTCTGGTACACAGAACTGACGGATCCTATCTTGATACACATAGGACACCCTGAGGATCTATCTACACCCAACGAACAGGCGGAGGTCTGATCTAAATAGATCGGTGACGTGACTGCCGTCTAAGTGTAGAAGATGTCTCATGTGCCCACAATGGCATCTCAAGTCTAAGAATCACAAGTGCTACTCAACCCAAGAAGATTCTTATTGACGCTGGTGTACCATCCATTAAGAATCTTCGGTGAGTCGTTCAGTGTTTATCCGCTATAAACACCTACACGTCTATACTAGTCTCCAAGACTAATGGTTCATTGAGAAACCATTGGAATCATATATTCCAGTATACGACATGTACCTCTAACGGGTTTATGACAATGTACCTTGACCGGTCTCAACGGGTCGTTGCACTCATACGTTGTGACTTTCCAAGTAGTGCATATCAACCTTGACCAGGAACTGTTACGCTGATGAATGACAACGTCATGTTATACTTCTCTTGCAACCGGTCTAGTGGCGACCGCTTTTGCAACTTGTATCATGGACTAATCATTCTTAGGGTCATTACGTCTTTACCATATAGAAATATAGATTATAGTACAGAAACTGCAGATATTTTATTCATAACAATAATGTTTTACAGAAGTATTTTTAACAGAAATACACCGGGAATGGGCGCTCTGAGCACCAACCCCAACATATTCATCATTCTGCAACAACAAAACAAAACTCTTCTAATTATCAATCATCGCTTCATTCGGTTCGTAAGTCCTCGTTTAAGACAATGAAGAAGCCAATAGCACCGCTGCCACCAACACGACCAAAAGTGTACAAAGTGGATCCAGTGAACTTCAGGGACTTGGTTCAGAAGTTGACAGGTGCAGCCAATGAGTATGACTATGACTATGAGTGTAGCCTGCAGCCTCAGCGTCTCAGAAGCGTGGCACCACCACCGATCAATGTTTCAGGACGTAGATCATTTTTTGACGTTGCAGATCAAGATCATCAGCTGCTTCCATCTCCAGCAAAAGATTTGATGAGTGAAATATCAGATGAAAAATCACACAAGTTGTCGAATTGTGCCACTACAATGGCATCCAATTCATTTGGATTCAGTCTCTCGCCATCTTCTTATTATAATTGGTGCTCGTACCCTCTTTTGAGCCCTGGAAGTCTTTCCCAGCTTGGAGTATATGACAATGTTATATTAATAGGGTAATTCGGAATCGGATCGGAACTGGACCAGAACCGAATTGGAACCGAATAATAGGGTACCATATTAATTAGGTAGGTTCCGATTTCATTTAGTGAGAAACGGATTTTTTCCGGGTAGGTTCCGGTTCCATGCAGAACTGGAATCGAAATCGATTTTGCTCACCCATAGCCAGAGTGCTTACGGTGTCCACCATACCATTGGGTAGCTACCCCACGCTCTGTTTACCTTTGTTTTGTAGGATCGTTGGAGCCCCATATGTCATAAAAATTCTCGATTGTAGGCCGAATACGAAATTCAGCGTCTACACCATTTCCTCCACTCTATATGAGTACGCTGAAATTTTTGAAATGAAATTGGACTTCATTGTGAAGCATTTAGTGATTAGGCAATTTGAATGTAATTCGGTATCATTATGTGCTTAATCATATCAAAAATCTCATTTAGTATCAATTGGTATCACATAGGACTTATTGATTTATATGATATGTGTGATTTTGATATGTCTTGCCATTGATCATCATTGGTAGAAAATCAAATGCATGGATATTGGTAAAATTCGAATGATTTATTCATGAATTTCATATTGTATGGCAAAACGGAGAATTGTAGGAAAATGTTAAATGTGCATGTTAGTGAACTTTCATATGTTTTGTACACATATTGGTTGGTAATCTCATGGAGCTTAATTTTTACTTCTCCATCCTTTTTGATAATGTAAAATGGGGAGGAGAAATCATATAATGAGATTAAAAATTGTGTTTCCCTTGTCTTTATATCAAAGGGAAGCAAATGTATATTAATGTATTTGTCTAAGTTTTATATAGCTATATTGAAGACAATAATATATTAGAGAGGGAGCTAATATTGAGGGGAAGCATATTCGTCAATAAATTTTGACTACCAAAGCTCACAAGTTTTAAAGGTTTTCATCATCAAAAAATGAGAGATTGTTAGAGACATATTCGCATATGGATTTTGATGATGCAATACTATAAGATCTCGACACTCATTAGCGAACATTATAAAAAGATATCGAAGTAATTGGTGTGAAGAGCAAAATGAATGTGTAGACTCAAGCGCTCTATTGAAGAATCTTATGTGATTTTAGCTTAGGCTCTCTTTGTAAGTGAGTTAATAATTTAAGTCTCTAAGCTCATAGGACTCATATGCACATTCATTTAGATGCATTAGGGTCATGTGCAAAATGCTTTCAACTTTCGAATCCTACGACCAACATACTGGTCTCTTACACCGACATACCGTTGACTCTGCTCTGTCTTGGGAAGATTTGCATGCTCTCTGAAAGTTGGCTGCTCCATATCGTATCCTATACTGGTCAACTGGAGTTTGCACAGCCACTGGAACCGGGACGGTCCATACCGGTGAGCACACCGGTATATCGGCCTCCATACCAGTCAGTATTTTGATATTACGCTCTAATATTCTACGGTAACATAGCGTTATGCTTTGGAAGACCAGCATACCGGCCTCTAAGAGAGCATACCGGTCTCAGACAGATGGCAAGTGTTGTTTTACACCTTCTCAATAAATTGAACCTCAATTTCATTTTTGCCAACTTCAACCTTCAAATAATTTTCTCTAAGGCAAAAACACAGAGTTTTACCAAATCTCCATCATCATATACACTCTTATACTTAAGCTCACTACATACACCTTCTTAACATTTAGAAGCTTAGATTTCTTGGGTTAGGAACTCACATCCTAAATCTTTCTTTTCTTTGTGAGTACCCAAGTGGTATTGTACTTTAAACTTCATTATTCAAAAAATTATGGTTGAAGTTCCTTGTTGAGTGGGTATACTCAAAAGAGCAATTTGTGTAAAGGTTTAAGAGTGAGCCATCAGAAAACTCTTGAGTAAAGGTTTGGAATGAACTTAGGGGATAAAATTCCTGGTTACGAGTGAGCCATGGAAAACTCGGTGTAAGTGTTGAATTCAAATTAGTGGAAATCTTCAAGCGTGGCTTGGGGGAGTGCACGTAGGCAAAGGGTTGACCGAACTACTATAAATACGGTGTCTATTTTCTCTAATCTTAAACTCCTTTATTTTGTGTGTGCTTGTACGTAATTTTCATTTCCGCAATATTAAGCAATTATCCAATTTACTTTCTCTTAGATATAATTATTATTTGTGTGTGTTTATAGACAATTTCAATTAGAGGGAAAACAAAATAAGTCAAGCTAATATGAACAAGAAATGAGTCGAGCCATTTTAAAATATGATAATGAAAACGAAAAAAGCAGAAAAGTTTGAAAAGAGAGCAAGTCGGCTGAGACATGACGGGCAGGCGCCGAAGTTGCCCGTCTTCATCGTTGATTTTTGTTTCTCTTTTACACGCTACTTTCTTTCTTTGCGTGATCCCTGTGATAATAAAGGTATTTTCACTCCAATTTACGAATTTTTATTTGATGGGACGTTTAGGTTTAGCATTTGCATCACGTATTTTATTAAGGAGATAAATTAATATCTAATCTTTGTTCGCCTTAATGTTTTATTCAGTTAAGAAAAATTAAATCAAATAATAATAACAAATCGAAATGTTAGGTTCGTTCCAATTTAACTGGTGGATCCTTTTGTATTGTTGGTGCCACCTTCACGCAAGGCACATTTGTTTTATTCATTCATATTTTGTAGCATTGAGTCAACAGGTAGCTTCTAGTAGATGCTCAACAAATACACTTTCGTTAAGTTGTCTTTATCCTTTCTTTTTCTTTGTTTAATTCTGTTCATACTTAAGTAGCTAACTAAGAGATATTCATAGCCACATTTTTTTTTAAATCGTTTGAAACTCCATCGTCAATCACCTTTTTCGGACTTAAGTGGAGTAGGTAAAATCTACAGCTGTCCGTCTGTCCCAGATTCTTATAAGAACCGTACTCACTGGATTCGAACTCAGAATCTTAATGTGAGATTATGAACCCTACACCAACAAGCAACGTTCTTTGAGGACATATTGATAGCCACATGTACGCACGCAATCACTTTGATCTATATATCGTTTATCCAACATTACGTTTTCTTCAAATATGATGAAACCGAGATCACCTCCTGAGCAAGAAACAAAATATGATATGTGGTTAAATTGGGTAACTCTTATTAGAGGCGGTACTAAGTTGACCTAAATTTTGGGATCCTTAGGTTATAAATTTCTAAAATAAACTCATACCGATGAAAAATATAAATATATACACACATATGTACACACATATGCACACACTTACTTTTTATATTTAGTTTTTAGTTTTTGAATCTTAATTTTAGGTCTAATTTTAGGATTCAATTAAATATTTGTGTAAATAATTCTCATGGACACACCTCAGCGCAAATTTTGAATATAAAGAAATATCACGTATCCAAAAACATGAAGAAAATTGAAGTATGAAATCATAAAAAGAGAGCAAATTAAAAAAGCAAAACATACATAAAACAAGTTAATGATCATTTTGGACCAACCAAATCAAACCTTCATATATAGTTCTATTCTCTTGGATGGCCAGTATCAAAAGTTCTATTCTCTTGGATGGCTAGAATCAAAATTTCTCTTACTATTACCAGGATCCGAAGTCGATGAAGAAGAGCTTCCAAACTGCAAGGCATATCTTAAAATCTCCTGCTGTTGTTGCTGAGACGACGTGGCAGAAGATGAAGATGAAGATGGCTGATATTGAAAAAGATTCGGAGGAGGATTATTAGAAACCTGCTGTGTAGTTACGGGATAATTACCTAATTGATCTCTTAATAATCTTCCAGCAGAAGCTTGAACTCTTTCTGGGAAGTTAAGCTTAGCTTTGCTTCCTTTGAATCTAAGAGCAGCTTCATCGTAAGCAAGTGCTGCTGCCTCAGCTGTATCATAAGTACCTAGCCATACACGAGCTGCCTTCTTCGGGTCGCGGATCTCGGCTGCCCATTTTCCCCAAGGCCTTTGCCTTACACCTCTATAGTGCCTTCTCCTCATATTCCCTTCACAATATATAGCAAATGTAGGTTACTTCCATGCATCAAACAACATTTGAATCCAAAACAAATGTGACCATTACACATAAAAGTACATATATATTACGCAGAATTAGAAAAGATATATAAAATAAAGTTTTTTAGTCATGTTGTGGTATAATTTTTGTTTGTGGTGAAATATTTTCTAGTCTTTTTAGTGTTCTTGTAAAACATGGTGTGCACTTTTCTGTGTAAATATCATTACTGATTAAATTAACCTAAATAAATTTAAAGAAATATTCATAATAGTTATATGATGTTTAGGGGAATGTATAAAAATTAAATAGTCCACTACAGTTAAAAGATATTACAAAATAATAGTTAAAGAAAGAAGGATTGAAAAGGAGAAAAAAAATAAATAAATAATAAAGATCGTTCTGCCCAGTGTAGAAGCTCCCATATCCGGGGGAAAAAAAGAAGGTGCAAGTACAATAAATTTGAGTTTGAAAACGCTTACAATCATTCAATAATCATAGTCAATCTTTTTGGCAGGAGATATAATTAATGGCAACTATATATGTAGATTTTATGAGATACCTTGATCTGCAACGCGTTGAGATTGGTCTTGTTGTGATGTGTTGGAGTGGGAAGAAATGGTGAAATTAGGGTTTTGATTAGAGAGTTGAAGAGGATTATTTTGTGTGTTTCCAATGACTTGAGAAAGGGCTGAAACCATAACAGAGATGTCTTGTTGGGATCTAGCTGAAAACACTGGGAATATTTCCTCTTTCTCCTTCGATTCATCGGATGGAAGGGGCCTCTTCCCATTTCTTCGATCCACTTTTTTAGCCTTGCTATTCAACCACTACACAGTTTCTGGTAGCTAGCTAGAACATGCAACAACACTTATTTTTGTGGAAACTAATTAACAAGCTATTGTTTCATTTGATGGATGCATCGATCAATTGAGCAACTCTAGAGGAGTGAAATATGAATCAAGAGATCAAGAAGAAACACACAGAAAATTGAGTGGAAAAATGAGGGGAAGGTCTGTAAGAACGACTGCTGACTAAGGAAAATAAGATGTTAGGGTTTTAATTTTTGTACCCACTTGGAAACTTTTTAGTGTGAACGTAAACACGGTGCTACATATTCCAAATTGTATCTACTATTATGTGGTAAGTGATATGTGATTCAAAAAATTTATTGGAAACTTGTGAAAATTTATTATCATACACTTGATTAATGACACCTCACACTTATCATGTCATTTGTGATATAATTTTTGAGATATATAGTTGTAGGTGCCTAAATTTAGCACTATTCTATTTAGTCAGATGTGGTCATATCAATGAATCTTCCTCAACAAGTTTCCTTGATAGAATTGTGTTGGACAGATTTATGCATAATAGAGTAACGACACTTGTCATAGTACTATTAGACGTACAGTACTAGTAGATGGAAGAAAAAAGGTGTTGTCATATCAATGAATTTTCCTCAACAAATTTCCTTGGTAGAATTATGGTTAGACAAAATTAGATCTACATTTGGATTGACTTAAATTAATGGCTAAATTTTGATGTCTAGATTTGTGTAAAAAATTTATATTGAAATATTCCCAGACAATTAATTAAGTTTATTATGTTATATAAATGCATGTATGTAGATTCTTTGTAGGACCCTTTCAAGCTATATATGTTTCTGTGGGAACACAAGAATCTGGGCGACGCATGCTGTCCCGGGCTCGCGGCCCGGTCGGGAGTACGGAGTAGCCACGGGGGACTAAACCGGAGAATAATGGAGTCGCCACCCGGTGTGAACCGGGAAAATGAGATTTAAGGCCGCACTCACCCCTCGCAAGGGAAGACCTCAAACCGTTGGGTTCAGAATGGTCCCTTACTCATGCCACTTGTGATGAAAGGATTTATGTAATAATTTAATTAGGCTTAAGTAGCACTTATTTCCAAGAGTATCATGCTTCTAAATTCACATGTACAAAATGAAACTTACACATACATTTCACATCTAAGATTGCATGCTTGAAAATACCTCAAAGTAACAACGAACATACAACTTCATTTAGCATATCATGTTCCCGGAAAACACAAGCATACATACTAACCATACAAGCATACATGTGAGCACTTTTCCAAGTGATACGTGGAATTGTATCCCAAGTACAGACCGCACTACCGTCCATTCGAAATCGGCTACGGAATTTATGTCTGGGTTTCCATCCGATATACCACAAGAAATAATACTCCGAAGTCATCATGACATAGGTATATGAATCGTAATGCGTTAAATCAAGACTAAGGCAGATGACGCAACCAATGGAATAAACATGTTTTTCATTACGATGTGCACAAAGATAAAAATGACTATATAGGGTTTCATAAAAAAATCACCTAAGAAACAATTATACATGGCATGTGATGAATATGTCTCAGTTCAGTGTGTTCGCATTCGTGTAGCGTTCGTAAACGCGTTCGAACGGTAAACAGAAGGTTCGCGTTCGTATGGCGTTTGATAACGCATTCGAACGGAACCAGACCTGATGCATGATAAGACTAAGAAAGTGTGTGTGCGTTCACGTAGCGTTCGAGAACGCGTTCGAATGGTAAACAGAAGGTTCGCATTCGTGTAGCGTTCAAGAACGCGTTCGAACGGAACCAGACCTGATGCATGATAAGACTAAGGAAGTGTGTGTGCGTTCGCGTAGCGTTTGAAAACGCGTTCGAACGGTAAACAGAAGGTTCGCGTTCGTGTAGCGTTCGAGAACGCGTTCGAACGGAGCCAGACCTGATGCATGTAACACAAAGAATAAAGACAACAATGTCAAGCTCAGCATGTCCGATTGAACGTATCTTGCATTCAACCGAACACACATCAATCGGCGCAGCAAAGCATCGTGGTAAAGGGCTTTAATCCCTCCCCGTAGGGGATCTTTCATTCCACTTACTAAGCCTATGCGCTCGATTGAATCATGCATACATAGAATTAACAGCAATAATATCAAACTTAGCATGCCCGATTGAACGTATCTTGCATTCAAATGAACACACATCGACCGGCGCGGCAAAGCATTGTGGTAAAAGGCTTTAACCCCTCCCCGTAGGGGATCTTTCATTCTACTTACTAAGCCCATGCGCTCGATTGAATCATGCATACATAGAATTGAAAGCAATAATATCAAACTAGTATGCCCGATTGAACGTGTCTTGCATTCAACCGAACACACATCAACCGGCGCGGCGAAGCATCGTGGTAAAGGGCTTTAACCCTTCCCCATAGGGGATCTTTCATTCCACTTACTAAGCCCATGCGCTTGATTGAATCATGCATACATAAGTAACATGTAGAATTCGAGTGACGAAAAATAAATAAATAAATCAAAGCAACATGAAACAAGAGAAGGTGCCGTTTACTCAAGTGGTACGTGGAGTTGTATCCCAAGTACAGACCGCACTACCGTCCATTCGGATTCGGCTACAGAATTTACGTCTGGGTTTCCATCCTATATACCATGAGAGACGACACTCTTTTATTCATCCAATACCCACAACACACATCATACACAAACAAGATTCAACAAATAAGTAAAATACAATCAAAATAAATAACAAAAATCACATAAAGATGAGTGTGAAAAGTACACTCAGGTCTAACCTTTTAAGCCGTCTCTCGGACTCGCGTTTCACGAAGATCGGAAGGGGTAAAGCTCCGCAACTTTTCTGGTTCACTGGTTTGCCTTTTCCTTCGCTGTTTTGCCGCTCAAGCTACTGTTTCGACTCCGTTTTGCTGTTGTTTCCTTGTGGTTTTGCTGTCGTTTCCTCTGTATTTTCTGCTTACTGTTTCAGGTCTTCGCGTTTGACGTAGTTAGTTTACCGCTTTTTTGTTTAAGGTGATTTGGGCTGCTGTGTTGGTGGATTTTCGGTGATCGGTGATGTGTGGAGGTTTATGGGGCTGGTTTTCGGTGGTGATTAGGGGTGTTTTGGTGGTTTAGGGGGTGTGAATGGCTACTGTATTTTCAGTGATGAGGGTAAGGATGAAGGGAATGATTGCTATCTTTCTTGTGATTGGCGTGTGATGTCTTAAGGTTTTTTGCTTGATGTGACTTGCGTGTGAGTAGTGTATGAGCTAGAGGAGTGCATGTCTTGGTGAGGGGTTGTTTATATAGAGAAGGGCTAGGGCTTCACTTTGTCTCACAAGGAAGGGATTTGGCATTAAGAGCAAGGATTTGATTTGGTATTGAGCAAGGAAAGTCAAAGATTGAGGGGGGACAAATCTTGGCTAGATTAGGAATGCAAAATATTTAATTTGTTATGATTGATTTTAATTAGGCATGACATCTTTTTAATTTAGTATGTGATTTGTTTAATTAGGAAGTTAATATATTTGATTTATCTTATTAGGTATGATTATATTTTATGTTTTATTAAATTGGTAAATGGTTTAAATATTTTATTTAATATTTAATGTTTAATTTAATTAAATTGGGATGTGTTTTATGGGCTTTGGGGAGCTAATTGGGCTGGGGTGCGAGGCTAGCAGCAAAACCAGAAATACCGACTTCGTTCGAACGCCCATTCGAACGCGGCACGAACGTCCGCAATCTGCCTGACGTTCGAACGAAGTAACGAACGCAGCACTAACGAAGACAGTGAACTTGTGAAATGAACTTGATGACGTACTTATTCTGAATTTCCCCTTCCGACCTCCGTTTCCCGCAATATCCTTAGCTAAAAAAGGTAGTGCCTCCAACTGAGACTCATCATCGGGTTTCACATGCGAAAATGCAATGCCTACAGTCGCCCCCACTTTGATGGGACTTGTGCAGTGTGTGGCTTTGAACAATCCTATCAAAGTTATGCAATGCATTTTCACTTACCTGGCTCGGCTGCTGCCTCGAGCTGAGTTGGTGCTGCAGTGGACCTCGATCTTGGGACGCATCCCAATAATTGCATCCGGCAACGGGGGCACCTCGACCCTGGGTACCTCGACCCAACACCGCTGACTATAGAGGCCTCGCCCTCCAACTGATGATGTAGTGGGTACCTCGACCCGGAACTACAACTGACAACGGGGGCACCTCGACCCTGGGCACCTCGACCCAACACCGCTGACTATAGGGACCTCGCCCTCGAACTGATGATGTAGTGGGTACCTCGACCCTGGGCACCTCGACCCGGAACTACAACTGACAACGGGGGCACCTCAACCTTGGGCACCGCGACCCAACACCGCTGACTATAGGGACCTCGCCCTCGAACTGATGATGTAGCGGGTACCTCGACCCTGGGCACCTCGACCCGGAACTACAACTGACAACGGGGGCACCTCGACCCTGGGCACCTCGACCCAACACCGCTATCAATAGGGACCTCGCCCTTGAACTGATGATGTGTCTCCATACCCGGAGATGACATGACATGGGCCTCGCCCCCAAGCTGATATGGGCCTCGCCCCTTGGGACTCATCCCAAAAACTGAAATTGCGTTAACGCTGCTTGGCTCATTTCTGTCGCTTTCTCCTTTCTTCGAACCTGCGAACACAAAACAGAAACAAACACGAAGAGAATGCAATGTTACGTGTATGCATGAATGATTTTCTTATTCCGTTGGGTTAGGTCTTCTGCTAATTCCCGTGGTAACTGCTCGGTCTTCTCCCCCTCAGGCAAAGTATTGCTTCAATCTGTCTACGTTGATCGGCTCGGTGAACTCGTTTCCTTCTAAGTCTGATAGCTTCACTGCTCCATTTCCCATTACCTTCTGCACTATGTAAGGTTCTTCCCAATTTGGTCTGAATTTTCCTCTCGGATCTGTCGTCGACGGCCTCGACTGCTTAAGTACCAAATCACCCTTTCTGATCTTGGTAGGACGTACTTTCTTGTTGAATGCTCGGGCTAGTCTCTTCTGATACAACTGCATGTGATACAAAGACTTTCTCTTCTCATCCAATAGTGCTAACTGATCAAACCTCTGTGCGGCCCAATCCTGTTCCGGTAATTCTGCCTCTGTTAATACCCTCATAGACTGTATTTCCACTTCTACCGGCAATACTGCTTCCATTCCATAGACCAAAGAGTAAGGTGTGGCCCATGTTGCTGTTCTTACTGATGTTCTGTACCCCACAAAGCATACGGTAATTTCTCGGCCCAATCTCTGCACAGTTTTCTGTCATCTTGGCTAGAATCGTCTTTATAGTCTTGTTGGCTGCCTCAACTGCCCCATTTGCCTGCGGCCTGTACGGTGATGACTTGTGGTGGCCTATCCCATACCTCTGTAACATTTCCTTCGTCTCTCTTTAAACTGGACCCCGTTGTCTGTCACTACATGATGCGGCTACCATACCGACAAATGAGGTTCCGAGCTATAAACTTTGCCATCTGCTTTGATTGTAACATTGCGGAATGATTCGGCTTCCACCCACTTCGAGAAGTAATCTACTGCCACTACTATGAAGCGATGCCCATTTGATGCATTCGGTCGAATTTCTCCAATCATATCAATCCCCCATGCTGCGAAAGGCCACGGCTCTGACAACACGTGCAACTCTGTGTGTGGTAAGTGATTCAAATTACCATGTGCTTGACAGTCATGACAGTGCTTCACCATCTTCGCGCAATCTGTTTCCATGGTTGACCAATAAAAACCTTATCTCACTATCTTGCGGGACAGATTCAAGCCGTTCATGTGCGGACCACATATCCCGGTGTGTATTTCTTCCATTACATGTTGAGCTTCTTCTTTTCTCAAACACTTCAACTGAATACCGTTTGCCTGCCTCTTGTACAGTTCCCCTTTCAAAATCACATACTGGGAAGCTAACTTCTGAATAGCTATTCTGTCTTTTCTGCCTGCCCCTTCCGGGAGTTCACCATGTTCCAGATACCTCTGAATGTCATAATACCAAGGTTTACCGTCGTCGACCTCAACTTCCAGAATTCTTTCCATCTCATAAACAGGTTGGCTTGCTGTTATCAGTATCAACGGTCTCATCACTAACTTTTCTGGATTTTCCCAAGTCGCTGCAAGTGTAGCCAATGCATCTGCCATTTGATTCTCTTCTCTCGGCAAGTGCTGAAACTTACACTCGGGGATAACCTGTGCCAACTTTCTGAGGTGAAAAAGGTAAGGTTTCAACCGTTCTTCTTTCAATTCCCATTCTCCTCGCATCTGCTGGACTACCAACATAGAATCTCCGTAGACTTCCACACTCCCGGCCTTCAAGGCTATCAATGCTGTCAAACCAAAAACACATGCTTCATACTCGGCCATGTTATTAGTCACTCTGAATGTCAACCTCTTGGCCAAAGGCAAAGTCTCTCCCTCGGGGGTTACTATCACGATCCCGATTTCGGCTCCCTTGTAATTCACTGCTCCGTCAAATACATCTTCCATCTCTGAACTGTTATTGCTTGGATCTCTTCATCTGGAAATTCAAACTTATACTGATCCCCCTCAACAAGTTGCATTGCCAGAAACTCTGCTACTGCTCGCCATTTGATCACTTTGGAGGTGAGTCATGTACTCAATGTCAACTAATCTATCAGCAATACCAACCATCTGCCCAATTTTCCCACTAGTGAAGGCACCGAATGAAGATACTTCAGAGGATTCTCCTTTGCCACTACCTGGATTTTGTATGACTGGAAGTAATGTCGCAACTTTCTGAAAGCCCATACCACTGCAAGACAGATCTTCTCAACCTCCTGATATCGAGCCTCATACGGGAGCATCTTTTTACTCAGATAGTAAACGGCATGTTCTACCCCTGTCTCATCTGCCTATACCATCATTGCCCCCAGTGCTTCTGATTCTATAGCCAAATACAATATCAAAGGTCTGCCCGGTCTCGGAGGTTTCAATACAGGTGGCTTTACCAAGTACTCTCTGATTCTGTCGAAGGCTGTCTGACACTGTTCATTCCATCTCACTGGCTGATCTTTTCTCAACAGTTTGAAGATAGGCTCACATACCGATGTCAACTTGGCAATGAACTGACTGATATACTGAATCTTCCCCAAGAATGCTGACTTCTTTTTCTGTCTTCGGTGCAGGCATTTATGTGATTGCCTTGATCTTTTCGGAGTCTACCTCTATTCCACCCATTCCCACTGTATGACCAAGCAATTTCCCTGATGTCACCCCAAACACACATTTCTTGGGATTAAGCCGCAGGTTGTATCTGTCAACTCTCTGAATGAACCTTTCCAGTGCTTCAATATGCCCAACCCTTGTCTCTGATTTCACCATCATGTCATCCACATACACCTCAATCTCTTTGTGCATCAAGTCGTGGATAATGTAGTGGCCATCCGCTGATAGGTAGCCCCCGCATTCTTAAGCCCAAAACGCACCCCTTGTAACAATAAGTACCCCACTCGGTAACAAATACAGTCTTGTGTTTATCTTCCTCAGCCATGAGAACCTGATTGTAACCTGAAAACCCATCTGCAAATGAATATATAGCAGATAAAGCCGCACTATCAACCAAACATCTATATGCGGCAGAGGAGGAAAATCATCCTCGGACAAGCCTTGTTGAGATCTCTGTAGTCCACACACATTCTGACCTTCCCGTCTTTCTTTGGCACCGGATACTATATTAGCCAACCATTCATGATATTTACTACTTCCAGAAACCCCACATCTATCTGTTTCTTAACCTCCTCTCTGACTTTCTCAGCCCATTCTGGTCTCATCCGTCGGAGTTTCTGTTTTACTAGCCTCATATTCGGATAAGTTGGTATTGTGTGTTGGGCAATGTTTCTGTCTACCCCGGGCATGTCCTCATAGGACCAAGCAAACACTTTGGCATATCTGACCCACACTGCTTCTAGTTTTGCCCTCTCTTCAGAGGTAACTTCATTGCAATCAGAATTTCCTTGGGGTTCTCAAGCGTACCCAAGTTAAATGCAGTAGTTCTGGCCGAACTGATATCAAATATGCTTGATTCGTGCAGAGTAAATGGAAATGACTCAGGCAAGTAAGCAAAAGAAATGTCTTTATTATTGGATAATGCGGAAGTACATTCAAACAAATCAGGAAGGTAAATGTCTTCATCATTCTATAGACACTTCTTCCTCTGCAATCAGGTCTTCCTCAGGCTTTTCATCCTCCCCAGAGTCAGGCTCTCCAACTTCATCAATTCTTCTCCCAATTCTCTGCTTCCACAGCTTCTTTAATCAGCGGTTTCTCACCCAACAAATCCTGGAAGATCTCAAATCCAGGTACCACAATCCCAATAACTTCCACAGGTTCAGGCTCCTCTTGATATCCTGAAGCTTTCACAAAACATTCCATCATTTTCATGCCCTTTTTCTTGACCTTCGGTTTTTCTTCATCAGATCTATACCCCAAACCTTTCTGAGTGGTCTGTCCTCTGAAATCTGGCAACTTTGAACCTTCACCCAGTTCAAACTTCATTTTTTTCATGATCCTAGCCACCCTAGGATCCACCCATTCCTCAAAAGTAGCTGACACCTGAAACCTTGTGAAAGGTTGTATCTCCAAGGCAGCCACGGCATTATCTACCTCAGCCCGGATATAATAACAACTTCTCCCTCATACGGGAACTTGATCATCTGATGCAAAGTGGAAGGCACGCCCCCAAGTTTGTGAAACCAAGGCCTTCCCAACAATAAGGCAAAAGTGGCTGGGATGTCTAGCACTGTGAACTCAACCTCATCTTCAATTGCCCTACTTCCCTTGACCATAGCCACAAAAGTACCCTCAACCCCCCTTTTAACTGTCATCATAAGCCTTGATAGTCATGCTGGAGGGGTCCAAGTCTGTTGCTTTCATACCCAATCTTGCCAGAATTTTCACAACGCACACATTGATGGACGAACCATCATCCACAATTACACATGAAGTTCTCTTGCCCCTCACCTCGGCCCTGATAAATAGAGGCCTGTTATGATCCCTCCCTTCTGCTGGGAGTTCATCCTCAGAAAAAGATATTTGCAAGGCTTCTTTCTGAACTGACCCAACAAACATTGCAGGGTTGGCGTCTTCCGATACCACAATCTTGCTCAAGGCCTCAACCATAGCATGCCTATGCTCCCGAGATGCACATAACAGTTCCCAGATACTCACTTGTGCTCTAGTCTTCCTCAATTGCCTCAGCACTATATCCCTTCAGTATTTTCTGCAGTCTCAACCACTTCTCTACCATCTATCAAAACTTCCTTACCCTTTTCCGCCACATCATTGTAGAAACGACCACTGCGCGTCATTCCCCTTACTTCTTCCTCATCACTGCTAGAGAAATCAAGCCAAAAGTTTTTTCCCTGCTCAAACTCATCTTCACTAGCACTATCCCAGATTCCCAGGCAAAAGGCTTGAGGGTGAAAGGATTTCAGGACAAGGTTTTCTGGGAGGCCAGAATTGATCATATAGGCTGGTGGTGGTACGGCGCGGTAATTGGGTAAGGGGTTTCTGTGTGTGTCAGGCTGTTCTGTTTCTGGGTCAGGTATTTTCTTGGAGTCTATCAGGTCTTGGATTTCATGGCGGATTATGGCGCAATTGTCAGTGTCATGGCCCTTTTGTTGGTGAAAGTGACAGTAAAGGCTTAGGTTATAATGTGATGGTAGGGGATTGGGTAATTGTTTGGCTTCCAAGGGTTTTAAGAGCCCTTGCCTCTTCAGTTGTCTCTAGCACCTTGAACAGGGGCCTTCCCAAGTTGGAAAACTGCCGGTTCCGGATAGCGGCAATCTCAGCAGAAACGGGTTGTGTTCCCGATGTTCCCCCAATGGGCCTCCTGTTCAGACCATAGAATTTTCTATTCTCGCCTCCTCTTCCTCAATATTCATGACAGTTTCCCTCAACTGCCGAAAGTCTGCAATCATGGAGGTCATCCTCCTCAACTTGCTGTAATGGAGGGCTTGGTGCCCTTGATAATCATCTTAATCTGATCCTTCTCCGAAGGCCTAGTCTGCATCTTCAATTTGACCCCTCCACCGGTCCACATACTCCTTAAAACTCTCATCTGCTTTCTGCTTAACATTCTCCAGATCACGGAGTGACAGATCGATCTCTAAGTCAGTGACATACTTCTTCAGGAAAGCATCGGCCAACTCCCTCCAATCTTCCTTCATTTTCTTCTTCCAAACTGTTGTACCATACCACGGGAGCTCCTTCAAGCGACATTCCAAATATTTTCTGCACTTGGCGCTGAGATAAGCCAACTAAACTCATGACTGATACAAACTGTCGGAGATGCACCCTCGGATCCCCATTCCCGTTAAACTTAGCCATATCTGGCATCTTGAACTGTGCCGGCAACTGTTCCTCAAAATTCAGTGTGTCATAATCCAGCAAATCCTCATTCTTACCCCTCATCTTACGGGTAACCGACTCAATCTGATCCCGAAGTTTCTGTAACTCTGCCTGAGACCCAGATACCCTGCCCGCTGCATACTCTGCCATATCATCATCAAAAGTGGGGGTATCATCCCCCAATCTGTTCGGAGGTTCCTCTTGCCTCACATCCCCAGAATTAACCCCGGCACGAGACCCAGCTATACCAGCCATAGCAGTAGTCAAAGCTTGCAATTGTTCAGTGATCTTGGCAAGACTGTTCTCTAACTGATCCATACGGGACACCTCATTATCGGATTCACTAATACTTGTTCTTTTAGTGAGTCTTGTCCTTTCTCTAACCCAAACGGTATCTATGTTGTCTTTTTGAGACATAGACGGTGTTAACATGATATATGTATGCATGAGGTGCATGAGATGCATGTAACATATATAACATATTAAATCAATTTAAAATTTTCAAACAAATCGGCCCGTTACCATTTTAGAATCTTTCGGGCTAATTTTCATAAGAGTGAACCCATTCCAGTTTAAATGGCCCAACAAGTTCACATCTTATGACAATGAGCCCAACTAAATCCAAATGGTAATGTTCCGAACACAAGCACAAAGTGGCACATCAACACTTAGAAGCCTTTGGCCCAATCATCATGAAATACGTTCTTGTCCCAATTTGAATGGCCCAACAAGCTCATATCCCATGACAAATGGTCCAAATGGATCCAAACGACGATGTTCCCAAACACAAGCATAGAAGAAAGATAATGCAAACATAACGTAATAATTTCTACACAATGGCCCATCAACATTTCAAAAGCTTTGGGCCTAATAGTCATAAGGTACGAACTCGCCCCAGTTTAAATGGCCCAGCAAGTCCGCATTTCTGACAATAGTCCAACTGCATCCAAATGAGGATGGTCCACAAGCACATACTCAAGGAAATAATTGTTACTTTAGCCAACCCGGTCTATGGGTGGGTTAGCAAGAGTATAGACAAAGGCTCTCACCGGCGAAGGATGGCCCACAACTAGGTCTCCCCACTCAAGGGTTCGAGCGACCAAGTGAGCGCACCCTTTTTTTATACACTAAGGTACGTGCCAATGAGCTATGGTGTGTGACGGACTGTCAAATGGATTTCCCGTTGTAGATTCCCCAGAGGGAAGGTGGAGCGAGGCTCACTTAAATACCCAAGCCTCTTAGGCTCTTATCGCTTGGTGTCAAGAATAAACAACGAGTCCTCCAAATTAGTCCATCACAATAGGCTACGGGTAGATGGCTATTTAGGTGCCTTCACAGCTTTCCTTCTAGAAAGGTAGTGAATAAAGGAAGACACCAAACCATTACCTAGCCTCAAAATGCCTTTGATTAAACCCTCACTTTATCCACTATAGACACGGTCAATTAAAACATAAATCCAAACATCACAAGACAATATTTCGGGGCCGATTCTCTATCCCCAGTGGAGTCGCCAGACTGTGGGAACACAGGAATCTGGGCGACGCATGCTGTCCCGGGCTCGCGGCCGGTCGGGAGTACGGAGTAGCCACGGGGGACTAAACCGGAGAATAATGGAGTCGCCACCCGGTGTGAACAGGGAAAATGAGATTTAAGGCCGCACTCACCCCTCGCAAGGGAAGACCTCAAACCGTTGGGTTCGGAATGGTCTTTTACTCATGCCATTGTGATGAAAGGATTTATGTAATAATTTAATTAGGCTTAAGTAGCACTTATTTCCAAGAGTATCATGCTTCTAAATTCATACATAGAATTAAAAGCAATAATATCAAACTTAGCATGCCCGATTGAACGTATCTTGCATTCAAACGAACACACATCGATCGGCGCGGCAAAGCATTGTGGTAAATGGCTTTAACCCCTCCCCGTAGGGGATCTTTCATTCTACTTACTAAGCCCATGCGCTCGATTGAATCATGCATACATAGAATTGAAAGCAATAATATCAAACTAGTATGCCCGATTGAACGTGTCTTGCATTCAACCGAACACACATCAACCGGCGCGGCGAAGCATCGTGGTAAAGGGCTTTAACCCTTCCCCATAGGGGATCTTTCATTCCACTTACTAAGCCCATGCGCTTGATTGAATCATGCATACATAAGTAACATGTAGAATTCGAGTGACGAAAAATAAATAAATAAATCAAAGCAACATGAAACAAGAGAAGGTGCCGTTTACTCAAGTGGTACGTGGAGTTGTATCCCAAGTACAGACCGCACTACCGTCCATTCGGATTCGGCTACGGAATTTACGTCTGGGTTTCCATCCTATATACCACGAGAGACGACACTCTTTTATTCATCCAATACCCACAACACACATCATACACAAACAAGATTCAACAAATAAGTAAAATACAATCAAAATAAATAACAAAAATCACATAAAGATGAGTGTGAAAAGTACCCTCAGGTCTAACCTTTTAAGCCGTCTCTCGGACTCGCGTTTCACGAAGATCGGAAGGGGTAAAGCTCCGCAACTTTTCTGGTTCACTGGTTTGCCTTTTCCTTCGCTGTTTTGCCGCTCAAGCTACTGTTTCGACTCCATTTTGCTGCTGTTTCCTTGTGGTTTTGCTGCCGTTTCCTCTGTATTTTCTGCTTACTGTTTTAGGTCTTGTTTTTGGTGTTTTAGGCTACTTTTTTGACGTAGTTTACCGCTGTTTTAAGGTGATTTTGGGCTGCTGTGTTTGGTGTGATTTTCGGTGATGTGTGGAGGTTTATGAGGCTGGTTTTCGGTGGTGATTAGGGGTTGTTTTGGTGGTTGTATGGGGTGTGAATGGCTACTGTATTTTCAGTGATGTGAGGGTAAGGATGAAGGGAATGATTTGCTATCTTTCTTGTGATTGGCGTGTGATGTCTTAAGGTTTCTTGCTGTGACTTGCGTGTGAGTAGTGTATGAGCTAGAGGAGTGCATGTCTTGGTGAGGGGTTGTTTATATAGAGAAGGGCTAGGGCTTCACCTTGTCTCACAAGGAAGAAATTTGGCATTAAGAGCAAGGATTTGATTTGGTATTGAGCAAGGAAAGTCAAAGATTGAGGGGGGACAAATCTTGGCTAAATTAGGAATGCAAAATATTTAATTTGTTATGATTGATTTTAATTAGGCATGACATCTTTTTAATTTAGTATGTGATTTGTTTAATTAGGAAGTTAATATATTTGATTTATCTTATTAGGTATGATTATATTTTATGTTTTTTTTAATTGGTAAATGGTTTAAATATTTTATTTAATATTTAATGTTTAATTTAATTAAATTGGGATGTTTTATGGGCTTTGGGGAGCTAATTAGGCTGGGGTGCGAGGCTAGCAGCAAAACCAGAAATACCGACTCCGTTCGAACGCCCATTCGAACGCGGCACGAACGTCCGCAATCTGTCTGACGTTCGAACGAAGTAACGAACGCAGCACTAACGAAGACATTGAACTTGTGAAATGAACTTGATGACGTACTTATTCTGAATTTCCCCTTCCGACCTCCGTTTCCCGCAATATCCTTAGCTAAAAAAGGTAGTGCCTCCAACTGAGACTCATCATCGGGTTTCACATGCGAAAATGCAATGCCTACAGTTTCGTTAGTGGCGGATCCAATAATTTTATTCAGAATGAGCTTAATATAAACATAACTTAAATTTTTCAACAAGATAATAAGTATCAATAAAAATAATTTCCAAAATATTTAATTTCATTGAGATAACATTTTCAACACATCTATAATTGTCCTCGACGTGTTTTCATATTTTAAAAATGTTGAATAATTTCATTGTCAATACAAGTACATACATCTTTTTCTATAGATTTCAAGAATCAAATAAATAACTAATTTTCTTTACCAACATTCGTTAACAATAAATAACACAAACTCAAATTAAATTCAATATTTCTTAACATAAAAAACAATATCTAGATATTCAAGTAAAGTTTAGATTGTAATATTTGTAATTAACTTCGTTAAAGAGTCTAAAGTGTTCTTTATTAAAGATTAACTGGTAAAGAGAATTCTTTGGAGTTCATTTATCTTTACCAGTTTGATTTTCCCACATAGACTCATTAAGTTGTTGACACATAAAGCTCAATAAAAAAGGCCATGCAGAATGTGAAGTTCAGCTAATACATGACACCAGCTGCTTGAGTTTCCACACCACTTTACAGCCAATATTATGGGTCCCTTCATCATATACTACTTGAGGTTCATGAGTTTTTTATTTCACATTGGTTGATATATGCAAAGCATTCTAACACCTTTAATTTGGATTCAGATTTTTTTGTGTCCAGTTATTTATAATCTTTTATCACATCATGTATGGTAATAGACATTTAATGTTACGTTTGGTTTGGGAGAATTGAAGGTGAGCCGAGAGAATGAATTTAAAAAATGTCCATTTCTTCATTTGGTTGAATTTTAAAGAAGTGTGAGCTTCGACTCTTTATTCTCCTCATATGGCAATAAACAATTTTTCTCATATAGGTGGTGTTGACGGCTGATTTTGGTCTCAGGGCAATATGGGAATATTACTCCCGAGACAATCCTCCCTCAATAGTGAATTTGTTCTGTTATGGGGGAGCCGAAAGCAAACTTAGCAAAAAGACAGATAAATACGCCAATCGACAAAGAGATTTAACGTGGTTCAGCGGATCAGATCCAACCTACATCCACGGACACAAATCGAATGATACTTTTATTACTGAGATATGCTTCTCTCGATATCTCTTTTGTGTTTACAAGTCTGATTGTAATGATTCTGATATTGATTCTGATATTGATTCTGATGCCTCTTACGCACACTATACCCTTCTATTTATAATAGTGTAGAAATAAGATTCATTCTCCTACAAGAGTTTCCTTGTTGAAACAATTTCATTTTTCCATAAGGATTCCTAGTCAAAACTATTCCCTTTTCCCATAACGATTCATAATCAAAACTACATTTACTTTCTTTATCCTACTAGGATTCTGACTCACCAGTTTTCCCCATGAAAATAGGATAACTTGCAAGAATAGGGTGTCATCTTCTGGAGCATATATCGCTATCTGGTCGGTTTTCATGAGGTCGGTCATGATAGTCCTTTGAAATGAGAATGCTGCTGTCAATCTGATAATGCCCGGTCATCCGATCTCAAGTGGTCGGTCACCTATCATCAAGTGTTCGGTCTCTACCTGTTGGCTTTATAACACTCATGTGGTCGGGTCGGCATTAATGATTTCGATTGAGAAGGAAATTACCCTTTTTACCTCTGCCATACTCCTTAAATAACATGGGACCTGAAAACACCATCAACATCTGTCCCCTAGTTCTCGGTTCCAACGAGTCATACAAGTTGGTGTCGGGAACTATATAAGAGTGGTATGATTGATGAACTGATAGCCGATCTTCTGAAGGAGAAATTTTGTCGGCCCATATTTACATCCTGATCGGTCTGACTCAGGTGTTCGGCCTGAATTTCTTCCTGTCGAGGTGAAATCCCCTTACTGCCCTTCTGTAATTTTGCCCCTCGAGACGCGCAACCGTCACATCCTTTTAAATGTCCATCAGATCACTTACAATATTCAATGGGAGCCTGCCACTTGTCAACCATCCGTTGTTCTCCCGCCAAAAAGCGAACAATTGACCGCTATTGTTAACGCAAAGGACGTCCAATCTCATCCGTCCGTTTAATCATGTAAGATCATTTTAAAAGACGACACGTGGCGTATATCTGACGCTTTCGTTCAATCCAGCGACCACAAACGCACCGAACGGATTATATCAAAACGGGGAAATCACTGTTGCTTTCTTTTACGGACACTTCGACTTCCCTAATCGTGAGAACTCCTCCTTCCCAACTGTGACCAGTGAACTTGAAGAACAACCAGATCACACCGAGCAAACTTTCATCTTTCCGAAAGAAACAAGTAAGTTTTCTGACCGTCCTCTTTGCTTTGCTTTTTCATGTGTTGCGAATCATGCTCCCTCTTGTTCCCCTTTTTTTTGTGTTTTGGTTTTGTGTTGCTAGGGAGAGATTTTATGGCTTGATTGATGTTGTTATGGCATTTAGAACTCACAAGCTTAGCTTCAGAAATTAGCTATAGACTGACCCCCCCCCCCCCCCCCTTTTCTTTTATTTCTCGGATGTCAGGGATGTCTGACACCAGGTCTTCCTCTGTAAACCCCGCTAAACCTCTGACCCCCCATGTTGAAGAGCTCTCTTCGAGCTCGGGGGCACCAAGCATAGAGGACCTCGATACTACCCCCACTCTTTGAAATTGAACAGGATACTTACCATCAGAGGATTCCTCGGAAGGACCCAGAGCCCGGTGATTTTGGATCCTCGGCTCTGGACATGGATCGTCCTTCCAAGATAAATGAAGACGACCTCGCACTGCTCCAGCAATGATATGACATTCCGATAGATATCGCCCTTGAAGTCCCCGGGCCAATGGATCACGCTAGTCAACCTGATGAGGGTTCGGTGGCCCTTCTCCCGGCTTTCTTTGAGTGTGGTCTCCGGCTGCCAATTCAACGTTACTTCGCCTGGATGCTGGCCGAGATGGAGATCGCCCCATGTCAACTGAGCATGAATAGCTGGAGGATTTTGGTCGGGCTTCATATGATTTGGAGTCGGGCGGGACTCGGTGAGCCCTCTTTTAAAGAAGTGAAGAGGCTATATCGATTGAAGGCCAACCTAAAAACGCACCATGGTTGGTATTACCTTTCTACTTATTCTGATTCGCCAAACGTTGTCGGCAAGCTCCCCGACTCCAACAAGAACTTCAAAGACTTATGGTTTTGGGGCCACAGGAGATTGGGGACGAGTTCTGAGATCATACGAAGAGGAGGTCTCTGTCCCAGATATCTTTAGGGCGGGAGGTTAGGACTCTAACCCTTAGCGTTCTTACTTTTGATTTTATGGTAGGATTTTAACTTCTCTAATTCTTCCCAGCTTGTTGGGGGGACGCTCCCAAGGTTTCCCATCAGGTCCGGCAGCGGGTACGCTGGGCTCGGCGTTATGCCGAACATTGGAAGCAATTGGTTAATGATGTGGCCTTTCTCGAGTCGGGCCTGATTCGGACTGCTCCTCCGAACGTCCCGGGGCGGATAGGTGGGTTTTACTAACCTTCTAACCAATCTCCTTGTTTGCTTAGCATGATGATAATTTGATTTTACTCAGATTCTGGACTGACCACTCTTTTTGCCTTTGCTTTTTTTTTTGTGTAGGTATGTCAAGAAGGCCAAAATACGTTGATCAACTGGTTGGCGCAACAAAGAAAACTGGCCAGGTTGGGGCCGGGTCCTCTCGGAAACGGCCAGTGACTGCTGAGGCCAAAGGAGTGACTGAAGAGGCGGCCCCGTCAGCTACCCAAAGTTTATCTCCACCTTTCAAGGTATCGCCAACAGTCTCCGCCCGACCCGCCAGCCCATCAAAACCTACCAGAAAAATGAAGCGTCCATTCGGGGCGGAGGAAGCCGAGCTGGTCCGTTCGTAAAGAGAAGAGAGTGCCGGAGGGTTCCTCCAAAAAATAGAAAGGCGCCGTGATTCTTGGCGTAGAAGACCTCGGTCAGGACATTCGGGAGGCCACTTCTCATCTGGTGCCGGCGATCAATGAACTGGCCGAGGCGGTCCCTCCGGAGAAAAATCCGAGATACGAAGACCTCTCTCACGAGGATGTGGTTACCTTGTTGTGTTCCCAGATGGCAAAGGTAGTTATCCTTCCCTTATTCCTGTCGTGAGTTCATAACTTTGTTTGATTTCTGACTTTCTGTTTCTTCTTGGCAGGCGACCTATCTTGCGGCCAAGAATAAGAATCTTCTCCTGAGCCTTTTATCCGAGGGTGGCCAAGCCTAGAGGCTTCAGAACCGACTCTCTGAAACGGAAGCCGAGCTGGTCCGTGAAGAAGAAAACATAAAAAATCTGGAGCTGGCTGCTGTTGAGGCCCATACAACAAACAAAGCTCTCTGGACTGCTGCCTCTCTAGAAAGAAAAAATGATGATGCCGCTAAGAATAACTTGGAGGCTGCCCAGGCTGAAAACAGAATCCTGCAAGTGGAAGTGTGCAGCGTTGAATCTAAGCTGAGGGCCAAAGATGAAGAGCTGGTGCGGGCCCGTAACGAGCTCAAGAGGAAATAAGCTGAGTGGGAGGTCGAGAGGGACACAATCCGACTTGAGGGGGTTGGGGATTGCGCCGAGATCATCCCGATGGTGTTGCCCAGCCTTGATATGGGGCCTATCCACTCGGCCATCCGCTTCTGCAAGGGGGAAATCTCAGAATAGGAGTTTAAAGAATGGCTGCCCCCTTCGCCCGAAGAAGTGATGGACCCTGATCCTATTTCGATCGCCCCGGCTCCTGCAGAGGACCGACCTGAGGCTCCTGCTCTTAAAGAGGTTCGGGCTGAGGCTCATGTTCCTGCTCCTGAAGCTGTAACTTTCGGGGCCTCCCAAGCCGTCCCTATGGAACCCATTGTCCCCTCTCCCGGAGCCGAGCCCAGCCAGTCACCACCCGTACCTGTTGAGGAAGAAACAATTGTCCCTACGCGGGCTGAACTGTAGGGGGTAACCCGAATGGGGCCCCGTGTAATCCCGAACACACTTTATTATTTTATTTTATTTTGTAATAACTCTTTTTCACGACCCTATTTATGTGAATGTCTTGTATACGTCCATTCCACTTTTCTTTTTTGATCCTTCATGACTTGTTCCGGTTGCTCTCCCAAAAACATCCACTTGAGGACCGACTCCGAGTTAGGAGAAACACAGCTCACTGGGGGAATGCTACGTCCCCATTTTGAGAAGATAGACTCGGTGGGATGTAAATCGACCCCGAACCGAGAGAAACATTTTGTTCTAGGGGGATGTTACGTCCCCAGACCAAAAGGATGGACTCGGTGGGACGTAACCCGACCCCGAGCTGAGAGAAACACTTGGCTCTGGGGGAATGTTGCGTCCCCAGACCAAAAGGTCGGACCCGGTGGGACATAACCCAACCCCGAGCTGAGAGAAACACTTGGCTCTGGGGGAATGTTGCGTCCCCATACCAAAAGGATGGACTCGGTGGGACGTAACCCGAACCCGAGCTGAGAGAAACACTTGGCTCTGGGGGAATGTTGCGTCCCCAGACCAAAAGGTCGGACTCGGTGGGACATAACCCGACCCCGAGCTGAGAGAAACACTTGGTTCTGGGGGAATGTTGCGTCCCCAGACCAAAAGGTCAGACTCGTTGGGACATAACCCGACCCCGAGCTGAGAGAAACCAAGTGTTCTCGGCGGAACGAAATCCAGCCCCGAGCTGAATAACCATCGATCTCGGCGGTACAAGAGCAGACATGAGCCGTAAAACATATATCAACAAAACGGACTCGGCGGTATGAATCCAGAGCCGAATAACCAAGTGGTCTCGGCGGAACGGATCCAGCCCCGAGCCGAATAATCCTTGGGACTTGTTCAGAAGGGAAACGAGTCAACCTTTTGAAGCCCTACCGAATCTAACACGGGCGTACTCTTGCCAGACCAGTGAAAAACAAAAACAAAAGCTTTAAATTTTAAAAAGCAGGGGGTGACTCAATGCTTAAAAACGTTAAAGTGTAAACGATCAGCACGGATTCCTTAAAACAGCGTCCTGTCCGAGGTTTCCAAAACACAATCCTGAATCTTTCAATTCAGAGTCCCGGCGAACCAGGATTTGGATCAAATAGCATTTAAAATGCTAAGGGCACATCCTCTATACTTCAGGTCTCCATGGAGCATGTGTACTGTTCGAGGGCTCCTCCTTACAACGCTGGAGCAAGCATACGCTACGAGGGCACAATGTCTTCACATGCTATACTTCTCTTGGATCCAAATGATTAAAGAAATAGGGATCAAAGAGTGTCCGAGAGATTAAGGGTATTTTTCTCCTTATGTTCGGTAACACTGGAGCAAGCAATCGCCACGGGGGTATCATCCATCCCCGTGCTATGTTTCCCACGGATCCGAATGATCAAGGAAATATGGATCAAATAGTGTCCGAGACATTAAGGGCATTTTCCTCCTTATGTTCGGTAACACTGGAGCAAGCAATCACCACGGGGTATCATCCATTCCCGTGCTATGCTTCCCACGAATCTGAATGATCAAGGAAATAGGGATCAAAGAGTGTCCGAGACATTAAGGGCATTTTCCTCCTTATGTTCGGTAACACTGGAGCAAGCAATCGTCATGGGGGTATCATCCATCCCCGTGCTATGCTTCCCACGGATCCGAATGATCAAGGAAATAGGGAAAAGAGTGTCCGAGACATTAAGGGCATTTTCCTCTTTATGTTCGGTAACACTGGAGCAAGCAATTGTCACGGGGGTATCATCTCTCCCCGTACTATGTTTCTCACGGATCCATTGGGTAGGCAGAACATATGGTAACGCATTCCTTGCGTTGTATTTCCCAAACTGGTCAGGCAGGTTATCCTACGGGGGCACTCCCTCCCCGTGATTACTATCTTGGAATGTCCCCCGTAAATATAAGTTTTGGGGTAGTTGCGCTCCGGCTACTGTAAAGGGTTCTCGTGCTCCTTTATACTTCTTATCCCTTGATGTGGTCTTGATTTTTGAAAGTGGGGCGAGTTAGGTCGGGTTGTCTATGCCCGGGATTTTTATGGTAGCACTTGTGATCGGTTTGTCATAGGTTTGATGCCTCGACCTCTGATCATCCCTCCATATCGAGTATATCCCCGAAATTTTGAATATGGCTTTCAATTTTAATTAAAAGAGTGGGTGGCAATTTTCTTTTTTTTTTTTTGGAAAGAGAAAGTTGTATTCATATTCAGGGACTTACTACCCTCTCTACAACTCTCTGCGGGGTATTTCGAGAGGGGTTTTACACTGTGCTTTTATCCCTTTTTGGGTTGCTGCAAAAAAAAGGAAATCTATTGGAAATACTTTCTTAGCATCTCGGCATTCCAAGGTTTCCTTAATCGGGTTCCGTCCATCTGTTCTAAAATGTAGACACCCATTGCTTTACCACCTCTACGATTTTGTAGGGCCCTTCCCATTTGGCGCCTAATGAGCCTTCCTCCGGCCTTCGGGTGTTCATGGTGACCTTTCTTAATACCAAGTCGTCTGGAAGAAAGGCACGGGTCCGAACTTTTTTGTTGTAGAAGCGGGCCATTATTTATTGATAGATTGTTGTTTTCATAGCCGACTTCTCCCTCTTTTCTTCGATTAGATCGAGGTGACTTCTGATAAGTTCTTCATTTCGTTTGTCCTCAAAATGACGGACCTTGTGGGTAGTCATTCTGATCTCTGCTGGGATGACTGTTTCGCATCCGTATGATAAGGCAAACGGAGTTTCCCTTGTGCAGTTCTTGTTTGTGGCCTCAACCTGCCCATTTGACTTGGGATGGGCTGGTGAGGCGAATTGTAAGGCGATCTGGAGGTCTTCACAGAGCTTCCGGAAGCCTTTGCTATCGAACTGCTTTCCGTTATCTGTGATGACGGCTCGAGGGATTCCGAATCTGCAGATAATATTTTTCTTCAGAAACTTTGTAGCCTTCTTCTCTGTGATGGTGGATAGAGGTTCGGCTTCCACCCATTTGGTGAAATAGTCTATGGCCACAATGGCTTACTTCACTTGTCCTCGTCCCATTGGCATTGGTCCGATGATGTCTAGCCCCCATTGAGCGAACGGCTAGAGACTGGACATGGTGGTTAAATGCTCTGCTGGTTGGTGGTGAAGATTGGCATTCTTTTGGCATCTTCGCATTTCCGGGTCACTCTCATGTCGTCCTGATGCATAGTCGGCCAATAGAACCCTTGCCTTAAAGCTTTAAAGGCCATCGATTGTCCTCCGGCGTGACTCCCACAGATGCCCGCATGAATTTCCCTGAGTACATAATCGGCCTCTTCTTCTGCTAAACATCTTAGGAGGGGTATTGTGTGGCCCCTCCGGTAGAGCACTCCTTCGATCAGGGAGAACCTGGTGCTTTTGAATTTTAGTTTCCTGGCTTCCTTCTAGTCCTCGGGTGTCTCCCATGTTTCCAAATATTTCTTAATTGGATGTATCCACGAGGTTCTGTATTCCTTATCCAATACTTTTACTTCGAGTTCTCCCACGCTCTTTTCTCGGAGGCAGATTAGAGAGACTATTCTGGGGTTCTCTGCTTTTATCGAAGTTGCAAGCCGTGCCAAGGAGTCTGCCTCACAGTTTTCCTCTCGACTGATTTGCTCAAAGTGTACGTTCCCCATTCTTTCCACCAACCTTTTTACTTCAGCCAAGTAGGCTATCATACTCGGCTCCCTAGCTTGGAATTCGCCTTTCAGCTGCTGAACAGCCAGCTGAGAGTCACTTCTTACCACTACGTCGTGGACTCACACCATCGTGCATAGCCTCAGACCGGCCAGAATTGCCTCATACTCTGCCTCATTGTTTGTGGCCTCGAAGGCGAACCTCAGGGCGAACAATACCTCTTCACATCTGTCACTCTTCAATACAATTCCAGCTCCCTTGCCTTGTAAGCTGGCAGATCCGTCTACTGACATCTCCCATTTGCCTTCTCCCACAGTCAAGACCTGGGGTTCTGTGAATTCCGCGACAAAATCTGCCAAAGCCTGCCTTTTTACTGCCACCATTGGGAGGTAAGAAATGTCGTGTTCACTTAACTCTACCGACCACTTCATTAACCTGCCTGAAACTTCTGGTTTCTGCAGAATCTGTCTCAGGGGATAATCGGTGTAAACCCCCAATAGGATGGGCTTGAAAGTAGGGTCGTAATTTCCGGGCTGCAGTGATCAATGACAGGGCGACCAGTTCATATACCGGATTTCGGGTCTCAGCATCTAACAGAGCTTTGCTGACATAATATACTGGCCTTTAGACCTTTTCGACCTCTTGTATTAGTACCGAACTTACTGCATGCTCTGAGACAGCTAAGTACAAGTATAAGGTTTCCCCTATGAGTGGTTTTGCTAGAAGTGGGGGCTGTGTTAGGTATTGTTTTAACTGTAGGAAGGCTTCATCGCATTCCGGCGTCCAGTCGATTTCCTTTTTGGCCTTCTTGATGACTTTGAAGAAGGGGTGGCACTTGTCTGTTGCTCGGGAGATGAATTGATTGAGCGCGGCTAATCTGCCGATTAGACTTTGCACTTCTTTTACCGTCATGTGAGACTTTAAGTCCAGTACGGCTTGGATCTTCTGTGGATTTGCTTCTATGCCACGGGAGCTTACCATGTAGCCCAAAAACTTCCCCGAGGCCACTCCGAAAGCACATTTCTCCGGGTTGAGCTTTAAATTGTGTTTCCTTAGTAATTCGAAAGTTTTCTTTAGATCGGTCACGTGACATTCCGGCTCTTTAGACATTGTTATCATGTCATCAACATATACCAACATTGACGTGCCAATGAGCGGTTTGAAAATTTTGTTGACCAGCCTTTGAAAGGTTGACCCTGCATTCTTCAGCCCGAAGGGCATTACTTTATAACAGTAAAGCCCATGATCGGTGACAAAAGTTGTTTCTCCTCGTCCGTATGGTGCATCTTGATCTGATTGTATCCTGAGAAGGCATCCATAAAGTTTAGCAGTCCCTGGCAGGCTGTTGTATCTACTAGCTGGTCTATGTTTGGTAGTGGGAAGCTGTCTTTCGGGCATACCTTGTTGAGGTCGGTGAAATCCACGCACATCCTCCATTTTCCGTTTAGCTTCTTCACTAATACCATGTTTGATACCCACTCCGGGTATTTTACTTCACTGATGAAACCAGCTTTCAATAATTTATCCACCTCGGTAGCTACTGCCCTACATCGTTCCTGATTAAAGGTTCTTCTTTTTTGCTTGACTGGCTTGTGTGACGGGTTTACTGCCAAGCGGTGATTGATGAACTTCGGATCAATCCCGGGCATGTCGTCGTGCCCCCATGCGAAGACGTTCGGGTACTCCTTTAGACACCTTAGCAGGCCCTGTTTCAGGGTTTCGTCTAAGTTTCCCCCTATCTTTACGCTCTTCCCAGGCCCGAAAAGTTCCGTCTCTTCTAGTTCTTCGACCGTCCCTAACCGGGCAACTTTATTTGGCCGAGGACCTGTGTTCCCCCTTGCTTCTTCTCTGTCTTCATTCACTTGTCTTTTTTGGGTACCTCCTTCAACGCAGAGGGTTTCCCGCGAGAGGGTGGCAAAACAGTTCCGGGCTATCCTCTGACTCCCACACACGATTCTGATCCCTTCCCGGGTGGGGAATTTTAACTTTAAGTAATGGCAGGACATTGCGGCCTTTTTCTTCATCATGAAAGGTCGACCGACGATGACTTGGTAACTGCTCATGCAGTCCACCACCGTGAAGTTTATCATAATCGTCTGAGTCCGGGGACGAGTTCCGATCGTCATTGCTAATTGTATTCTTCCCAATGGGACGACCGTTGAACCCCCGAAGCCGTATAGGGGAGTTCCATCGTCGGTTAGAGCTGCATACTCTACTCCAATGCCTTCCAGAGCCTCTTTGGAGATTATATCCACTGCGCTCCCGGGATCCACCAGGATTCTGTCTACCTCTGAACCGCCGATTGTTGCCTTGATTATTAACGCATCGACGTGGGGGAAACTCACCCCCGGGCATCCTCGTCAGTGAACATTATTGCCTTGATTGTTGCCTTGATTATTGCCTTGATTATTTGCTTGTATGACAGTGAATTGTAAGTGAAGCGCTGGTACGCCCCAATGTAATCAATCTTCTGTTCTTTTCTTTCTACGCCCCAAATATAGATGAAATTGGACCATGGAGGTGACTACTGGAAAAGAACGATGCAAAAGCAATGGAAAATATGATTCAAGGAAACACACACCTGCAAATAAAATATGAATACAGTGCAATTCATGAGGTTAAAATGTTACCAAACTTCCTTTTTGTTCTTCTATCTCGAACTTCAGCACCTTCTGAATCAGAAGAATTTCTCTGAGATTTCTCCTGTGAGTAGCAGGACTTGCTTGAACACTGGAACCAGATGAAGCTTTCATGCCAGACCATGTTGATTTTATTGTTTCAGAAATATTTGGATTCACAGCAGGAAGTAGAAGCTCTGTTCTAGATTGAGATTTGTTTGCAGAAGAACTTTTATCAACAAGTATAGGACAGGTCGACCTGCGCTTTACAGTTCCATTAGCTGGAGAAACACTGCTAGATGACACTGCATTATTTCAGCATCAAAGACGAGCTAGTTTAGATTCTGAAACTTCCAACCTCTTCTCCGCTTCTTCAAGCTATAGACCTCTTACAAAGAACAAATTTGCACACATTTTCCTCGGAAAAGTGTCAAAAAATAGCAACAAGCAAACTACAGCTTTGCAAGAAATACACATCCATAATTCGAAATATAATACAGATAAAATCAACCACTATTCATCTCTCTGTATATCTCTGTATTTGCAACTTCGTCGGCAAAGTAGTAAAAAAAAACAGAATGTTTTGCTTTGTTCGTTAACTAGCATATTAATCATCTTATAATGCATGCTTTCCCACCGGAAAAGGACAAGGGCAATCAATTACAAAAATAAACAAAGGCAATCACCTTTAAATGTTCAAATAAAAAAGAACTTCAAAGGTGCCAGTATGCAAACTTTAAGCTTCAGATATTCACTTTTACAAATACCCATACAATCTTAGGAATGACACTAATATAAATACAAGAATTTTTCAAATTCCAACAGGCAACTCCAATGGCTTCGGAATATACTGATTCAACAACCTGATTCAGTAACCTTTTATATGCAAAGATTTGTTTCTTACTATAACTTTTCCAGTAGTCCAAAAATGTTTCTATGAACAAGTTTGTCATTCAAAGCCATAAAGACCTTGATAGCTTTAACTATTTCTTCTAAAATAGCTTCCAGGCAGCAAAACAAACTCTAAGCTGAAGGATGGTCTTAGCCTTGCATAATGAACTTCATTGGAGCTATAAGTAAGTGGACAAACTGTGTTGCACAGTGTACTTTATTGGAGTAAACATACTAGCCAATTTTAGCAGCAGTTCAGGCTCAAAATACTCTATTTTGTGCCCTTTCTCGAGATGTAGGAATGCAAATACATCCAGCTCAATCACAAACTGGAGATTTACAGAAAGGGATTTCTCCTTTCTTTAGGAATCATTGTATAGACAGCGCATGGAATCTTAATAGCCATTTCTAATGCCTTGGCACAAAGCATACAAGGAAGCAAGGAGGCACAGATCAATGAATTGCTTGCTTAAATGGAGTAGTTCCTCAAATAAATTAACAAATATGTCACTAACTGTGGAGATTAGAATCATTCTCGACGCCAGGGTTTTCCAAAACTATATCAGCTCAGGAGGCTTGTTTGCATTTATTAACCATGACTACTTCATTGACAATATCAATCTCAACCTTAATCTAACATCACTGCTTCCCTAACATCATTTTGTATATCAACCGTTCAACTTGGAAGGAAGCAGAAGATAGCATATTCAAACCAGACCAACCAAGTGGCACACCAGGACAACCATCCTAAGCTCTGGTTGTCTAGTCAATGCATATAAATCCTTATGCTTGAAGGGAGACTACTTCAAGCAACAAGATCAACTTCATCACGTTCAGGAGGAACCACATCTAATCTCATCATGCTTCTATATTGATCTGGAACAGGAGCACCAGCATGCACGCACAGCTCCACAACAGCTGGGGCCTTTCCATAATACCTCTTCAAGTTGTTATCCAAAGCAGGCCCATTCAGATCTCGAACATGCCAGACATAGTTGGGACCAACAAGATCATCCATTGTTGCTTCTTGCCACGCATGCATACCATTGCGAGACTGATGTTTTGATGCCTTGCACATTCTCACCTTGTGTCCCTTGGGACCAACCTGAACCTCAGGACAGTATCCACAGGTCCAAACAGTATACTTCTCCGTGATCTCCTTCGCACCCGATATCATCTCAAACCATGACTCCATCGTCCTAATACTTAACTCCCTTAAATTTTCCCCTTCCTCATCATTTGATTGATCCAGCCAATCACATTTTCCCTCTAAATTAGAATTCCTCTTCATTTCAGCTAACTTAGTCCCCAAATGAGACTCTACTCGAGCTACTAGATTTTCATCATTGCCTATCACTGACTCAAAATCTGCAATCCTTCCTTCAATAGAATAAACGGGTTTAGTTCTTCTCTTTGTAGGGTACTTTTCGAGGTCCACACCAGCTTGAATACATAATTCTACAATGGCAGGAATTCTCGGAACACTATGCCTCTCGTCATGAACAACTCTCGCTTTCCCAACTCGATCATGGAGATGGAAGCACTTGGGGAAGAACACAACATCGCTAACTCCTCCTTTTCTCCACACATGTGTAGCACTTCGTAAACCGCTTTTTGGACCAGTACAGGTTCTGATTTCATGTCCCACATGGCCAATGTGAACCTCAGAGCAGAACCTAAACAAGAAATTCACCTCCTTGGAATTAACATATGAATGAATTAATTAAGAAATGGGCATAATAAAAAATAAAAACAACTGAGAAAAATGAAAATAATGAAATCATATATAAACAAATTCACTAGATAGGTTACAAAAGCTGAAAAGGGGCAATCAAAACGACGTCGAATCTTACTTGCAGCGCTGGAGGGGAATGACTTGGATGAGCTTAGACAAACCGGAGAGGAGGGATTGACGAGCTCGGTAGACTTGGTGGGCCACGTTAACGAGCTCAGGGACCAATAATCCGTTGGCAGGTGGATGCTCAAGGAGCTTAACAGGCTCCGCTTTTCTTGATTCTCTCTCCTCTTTGGCTCGACGTATCAAGAGCTTCATTGGTGTCGGATACGGCTTTCTTTCCGACTTGTCCCTGCGGGGTTTCGGTACCTCCGAGTACAGAGGATCATCTCTGTCTCCGATTAGGTTTAGGTTTAGGGTTTGGGTTTGGGTTTCATCTGAGGAGAATAAGAGGTTTTGAGTGAATCGAAAGTTGAGTTTAATTGACTCAGAGAACTGCGGTAATATTCTTCTTTGCATTTGTTTTCATCAAATTCAATGGATTTTTAAATTTTTGTTTGGTTGCTGGGAAAATTGAAGGAAAAATGGTGAGAGGAGCGAGCAACTACAGTCTACAACTCTACAAGTAGCTGATTGATTTCAAATCAGGAGGTGAGCTTCTCCAACACAAGTAGTCCAAGGCTCCAAGCCCAACAATTGAGGTCATTTCCACGTCAATTCCTATCAAAATGGGTTATTTAAACATTTATTTAGATTTACTACGTGACCCGGCCACGGTTCCGGTTCGGAACCGGAATCGAATCGGAACTGAACCGGTTGGAACCGGAAGGGGATCGGTTCGGTTGGGGTTCCTGTTGGAACCGTAGGGTTCCAACAGGAACCCTACGCCCCCAACAGCTACTAGCCGTTGGGGTGCTCAAATAAAAAATTAAAAATTAAAAATTAAAAATTATTTTTATTATATAAAATATAAATTACTAATGTACCCCTAATAACGGTAATAAAACGGTTATATTTAGGGGCATTTTTGGTATCAAAAAAATTCTAAAATTTTATAAATAGGATTCATTTTTCATAATTTCATCACACCAAATTCTCAACTCTCTCATTTTCTATAATTCTCTTATTCTCAATCTTACTTCAATTTAATTCTCTTATAATCTTATATTCTTATTCTCAATCTCAATTCATTTAGTTGTTAATTTGTTATCATTCGCATCGCAATTATTCAATTTTCTTATTTTTCTTCCTAATTTCTCAAACGAAAAATGGCAAGCTCATCTGAGAACATAATGTCAAATATGCCAACCCAAGAGAGCGGCCCTAGTGTCAGTGCACAATCACGGAGAAGAGAAGTTAAGACTCGGTCCTCGAATATTTTCAAATTTCATTTTACTTTGGAACGCCTAGAAGATGGTTCACAACAAGCAATTTGCAACTATTGTGGGGTTATCTATAAATTTTCTGGTGGATACGGCAATATGATCAAGCACATGGAAAAACATCATCCGGTTGAATTTGGCATTGATACGACGCAGACTCAAATGGCCAGATACGCATCATCTAGTAGAGGTACGAGTAGTGTAGATTTATTTAAATATTCTGATGCAAAAAATAGAGAAGAATTTGCGAAATTAACTTGTATGACACATCTTTCTTTAAGCTTTGGTGAAAAACTTCATTTTACTAATTACGTGCATAATGTTTTAAACCCTGCTGCATGTAGAATGACTCGAAACACAACAAAACGTCATATTTTCAAATTATATAAAGATGATAAAATTATTTTAAATGAAATATTTAAAGAGATGAAAGGTCGTATTTTCTATATGTTCTGATATTTGGAGTGACCATTGGCAAACACACTCATACATGGGTGTGACTTGTCATTGGATTGATGCATCATTTACCATGCAAAAAAGACTTATTGCATTTAGAGTTTTTGATGACCCACATACTGCACATAATATTTATAGAATGACGAAGGTAATTTTTTATGAATATGGTTTAGTAGAAAAAATTTTAACAATTGGATTTGATAATGCATCTGCAAATACTGCATCCATTCATGATTTAAAATCCTTATGTGAACCAAATTTAGGGGGTCGATTTTTTCATATTCGTTGTACATATCATGTCCTTAACATATGTGTGCAAGACGGACTAAAATTATTATCACATTTCCTTGATCCAATTAAAACGGCACTTAACTGTATTTGGTCATATTCTCAAGTTAGGAGAGAATGAACCAAGTTTTGTAAAATAAATGGTATTAAACCGATTAATTTTCAAGAGATGTTCCAACACGTTGGAATTCTACTTATTTTCTTTTATGTCAAGCATTTCAATACAAAGATGCATTATGTAGTTTTTTTTCTCAACATGTTCAAAATATCACACTTTATCCTAGTCAATGGGATATTTGTGAAAATTTTTTTAGATATTTTAAGAGTTTTTAATGATGCTACTTTAGTTTTTAGCGGTGTTTATTATCCTACAACACATTTATTTCTTCTTGAGAGTTTGAATATTGTAGGCACTCTCGATGAGCATGTTGACAGTGACGACCCTAATGATATTGTTTTGCTCGAAGCCATTACTGCTATGAAGGTAAAATGGTTGAATTATTTTAGGAAATTCTTTTACTTTATCTTATTGCTGCTGTTTTTGATCCTAAATTTAAATTAGAAGGTTGAATGGTGGTTTACAAGCTTACTATGGTTATTTAGGAATATTAGATGATGTTGACATTACGAGCATAATGACGAAATTAAGAAGTGATTTAATTATTTTATTTAATGATTATATTGTAAGATATAACTTAGGAACATTAGGTCAATCTAGTAGTAGCGAACCGGTAATTCAAACAAGACTTAGCGTAGGGGATCATTGGTTATTGCAACGAAATAAAAATCTAGGGATACGACAACTAATAACCCTGAATTAGATAATTATTTATCTACAAATTTTGAGTTTTCTAATGAAAGTTTATACAGTAAAAATTTTAAAATCCTTGAATGGTGGAACCGGCATCAAAATATATGTCATGTTTTATCTATTATTGCTAAAGAGATCTTGGCAGCACCTATTTCCACCGTTGCGGTTGAGCAAGCCTTCAGCTTGAGAGGTAATATATTGGAAGCTAGGCGATCTTCATTACATCCAAGCACTCTAGAAGCAACATCTTGTGTGGATGATTGGACTCGAGCTGATCTGAGACAACAAGAAGATGCCCCCGATGATTTTGAAGATTTGTTCGATAATGTTTCGCTGCAACAAGTGCAAGCGGAACCAGAGCCGAAGGATCAACTGATAATGATGATTGATAATTGTAAAATTATAATTTACAAAGGGGATATGTCTAAAACTTGTAATGGAACTACGTGAGCTTTGATTCCTCTCACACTTGGAGTATACGTAGGCAACTTAAATTTTTAAAAATTTAAGCTCAAGCTCTTCAATGTAATAAATTTTTTTTATTTATAAAATTAATCTCATTTATTTTAATTAATTTTCAAAAAAAAAAAATTTAAATTCTCTGAACCGAACCGAACCGTTCGGTTCCGGTTCGGTTCGGTGTTCCGGTTCCA
>SKCR01037282.1:0-97523 GCA_019454045.1 Zanthoxylum bungeanum
TTAGATCCAATTGATCTGTGAGATCTACCTGGTTAAGTAGCATACAGCTTGTTGGCCAAAGTCAAGGTTGTATGTTATTTAACAGGATCCTAGCCCACTAGGAAACACGGTTTCCCGAGTACTCCACAGAGGGTTAGAGGCTCGATGAAAAATAGTGGGAGGCAAGTATTGAATTTGCAACATCGTTCAATTACTCGCCATACACGCTCAAACAAATATCATTCGTCAATATTTTAACGTTGTTTTAAAAATTGATTATATAGTTGGACTATATACAAACTCATTCAATATAGTTGATTTTATAATTCGATTATAGTGATCAATGTAATTGAATTAAAATGATAGTTGATTTTATAATTGGATTATAGTAATCAATATTAAAATTATAGTTGATTAAATAATTGGTTATTGTAATCATTATAATAAATAGTACCTTATTAAATTGATTAAATAGTTGGACTATTGAAATCAAGAAAAGAATTGAAAAAGTTGAATATTTAAAATATATAATCCTTGGATTAAATGTTTTAAATGATTAATTTTCAATTGGGAATTGATATAGGTTAATTTATTTGATAAAATAACTTATTATGACTAAGCCCATAATTAAGCAAATAGTAGAGCATAAAATCTTTGGAAGATTTATGTGATGATACTTTAGTGCTTAATTAATATACTTATAATAATCTATCTTTAGATTTAAAAGTATTAAAGTTGCAATTAATAATTCTTAGAGAATTGATTTGACTATTCTAGTGGAGAAAAGTCAAAGTTTGCAATTGGGCTAGTTGCACAAGGTGCACATCGTTTCGATATTCCGAACCCAAGGCTTGGCCAAAGGTTTGTGAAATATTGAAAAGATAATTGACATATCCCAAAGTGACTACCATTTGGATATGGAAGACACGAAGGAATTAAAGAAAGGGCGAGGCTCTAACTTTAAAATTTTTTGTCAAAGTTATGTTCACTACTAGTATTGAAATTGGATTTTAATACTAGTGTGGTACATAAAATATATGTATTGATGTTCAGAATCCGCTATGAGCTGGATACTGACTTCAAGCCGAGATTTCTCTGCGAATCGGAAACGGGACGAAAGTCGCTGTTTCGACCGTAGATACCTAAGTTTAGGAACACCCTTAGGTATGTACTTAAATTAGGAACTGTTATAATGTAACTAGTTTGACTAGAGACATTATCTCTATATCAGTGTTTAATCCGTTGCGGATAAAACCTTTATATTCTAGAACACTAAAGTTTTTCATTATATAAAGATGATACTGAGATAAATACATTAGATGTAAATAACATAATTTAAATTTTGAATATAAATAAATCTCAAACATATAATAAACAAATTAGCTCAATTGATTTGATCAATAGAGACTTATTTGTGGCATTGTTGTCTGGGACACAACTAACAAGACTCGTATATCCACACTTTGAAGAGTGGGTACTATGACTGATTTGACTATTCAAATAAGGTCTACGAATCTAGTTTATTAGGTAAAATACCTAAAATACTATTTACTTGGTAATAGTAAAAGGGCCACCGATCTGTTAGCCCTATTCATGGTGAAGTTAGTGGGCCCATATCTAGCTGGGCTAGATGTGAACATGAATATTTCGTGACCTTAACGGATGTGGCATCACGTTGTGGTTATGTGTTTCTTTTGAAGAACACAGATCGGAAACTTTTGAAGTTTTCGACACGAAGTATATAAACAGATCGGCTATAGTATTATTCCGCCACGGTTAGACCGTAATGGAAATTACTTAAGCAGTAAGTTTCATACGTATATGAAAGAGTACGGTATTCTTTCATATGAGGACTCCTCCCGTGACACGTCAGTTAGACGGTGTGTCCGAACCAAAAACCAAATTTTGTTGGACATGATAAGGTTTGTCACGAGTCGCTCTGAGCTACTATTTCCTTCTACAGGATATGTATTACAGTGCAAAACTTATTTAGAATAAGGTTCCATATAATCTGTTTGACAGATATCATATAGGATATGAAACAGGGAAGAACGAGGTTTCTCGTTCCTGATAATTTGGGTATGCCAGGCATAACGTTTGGATGATACCAAACTTTAAGACCCAAATTGGATAAATGCCATATAGGTTTTCCTAAGGGAAACCTTAAGTATAGTACTTGTAAATCTCACATGAGAACAATGTAATTGTTGCTCACCATGCGGTTTTTCCTGAGAGGAATACCGATATGCAGTGGTCAGTGGGAGGATAGTGATACTCGATGAAAATCGGAGTAACACTGTTCAAGGCACGAAGTCCTTAATGGAACACAAATAGCTCATCTATGATGAATCTATACCATTAATCTTCAAATACACAAGAAACTCATAAATCGGATAGAGTCAGAAAAGAACCTAGGGTATGGGTTTCTGATCTAACCTCATAAAGATGTCAATCTTATGAAGGTATACCATCCGACTACGTTTTGAGGAAGTGATACAAGGTATCTACTCCCTGTTATGGCAAAGTGCCATGAATCCGAAATGGATTCCATGTATAACAACTATTTTGGATACTAGTTGTTGTACCACAAGGCATTGTGCCTATAGTACATTAAACGTCTTCAAGGAAGACATACATGGATGGCAACATACCAACGTACAAAGCTGGGCTTTTGATGGAAAGGTATCGTTATCAACATTGTGTTAATAACGGGTCAACCTTTTACCTGTTGCCATGGTAAATCCAATTTGAAGATGCTTGATGATAACTGTATATTTCATTTATGAAATGTGTCAGTTACAGATCAAAATCGCTTTCCTGAAAAGGAAACCTTTTGGAGGATGTTACAATATCCTGACGATTTTGTATAACCGACAAACAAGGTTTGTGGGTTATTCGATCCATGTTTGGATTGAATCAATCATAAGGTTCTTGGAACTATCGTTTTGAAATAATCATAATGGTTTATGATTTTGACTCAAAACGAAATAATTCTTGTGTATATAAGAAGGTTAGTGGGAGAGCGCGCTGACAGTGAAATTCCCATATAGCTATTGTTGAAAGCTTGGCTTTCATAGATATTCTTTCAATAGAATTCTCCGTAGAATTCTATGGAGTAACAACCTTATTCAAGGAATAAAGATCTACTGGGATAGATTTGGAGTTGTTAACACTCTCTGGGAAATTGTACATTTAAAAATGTACTTGATAGGGTGTCTCATACGCTTCGAGCATATGGAGTCACGATCAGGTTAATCCAAGTGATAGTCACTGGATTAAAGATTAAGAACATCTGTTAGTATCTCAGAGAACTAAAGATGATGTCTTAAACTATGGAGAAGGAGAACTTGAAGTGACTGGGATCACTGCTGTAAGTTTCCAAACAATTAAATACTACGGTACTATAAAGTTTGAATAACGGGACAGTGAGCTGGAAATCTTCCAAGCAAGATAACTGTTGCCGAATAAACAACAAATACGGATTATTGCTGCGCTGAGGCAGTAATAGAAGCCATTTAGATCGAACATAAATCTAATTAGATTAGATATAGTTCTGTTAGCAGCTGAGCTAGGCGTCAGCAGATGCTAAGGAATTAAAGGTCTCATCGACGATCCAGATATATAATTCTATATCATCTGATTCGTTCGGATCATACATCGTAGCGATGTGATGATCGTATAAATCGCGTCAAACGATGATAAAGCAAATCCGTTGACGAAAACCCTTTCCTCAGCAATTTGAGCGAACCTTACATAGTTCAAGTGTTGGAACACTTGAGTGACTCGCTACGTGCCAAGTGGGAGATTGTTGGATAATATGACCCATAGCGTCACTATTTGCACAGATCATTGTGTTGTTGTAGCAAATTAACTATGTAATAAGGAAATTGCACTCTCATCATTTGTGATTAGATCACCATAGATATATAAATGAAGAGAGGTCCCTATGATTAGTTCCTGGATTGAGATGATATGAGACAGTATCAGTCCAAGAAGGATTAATCATTAAATATCCCTAGCCGTAGTATTATCGAGACTGGACATCGATAATGCGGAATAGGCTAGTATTGCACTTGTGTGCATTGTGAGGGCACAACGACATAGTTCTCATATATATAAGTGTTGGAGACTTATGCAAGTGCGATAGGAGGTCGTGTTTCACCGATGGTACGGGAAACAGCTTCGCTCTGGATAGACCCCTCGGAATCCCATTGGTATTATGACTAGGTGTCTATGGGAGGCCGAAATCAAGGTAGGTGTGTATAGTCTTAACCTGAGACTTGCATCGCTAATACTTACGATAATCGATAAACTTTGGTTTTGGTGGTTGGGGGCTTTGACCGGTTCTGTGTTCACCACTTCTGGGTTTATCAGAGAGTCGTAGAGTATTGGGTGTGATGTCAAGACGGAAGTGTCACTCCAGTCATAGTGGAGATGATGTCACGCAGGATACGGTATTAGTGCTCTTAAGTGATGCGCATCCAATCGTGATATTATGGCCAGGTCATGAATATCCGATTATAGAGACTAGTTACCAGACATCCGATATGTGTTTCGGACGGGGCAGACACTTATCCAGCCCCAGCCCTAGCACGTGACTATCCGATACTGGGCCGATACGCACAATACATTAGTATACTACGCTTGATATAGATCTAAATATTCTTTAATGGATATGTCCGGAGAATTGGGTAGACTTGGTACTTTGCTAGGAGTCGACCTTGTCTCGTAAATCGGTAGAACGTAGTACTTGGTACGTACGTGATTCGGATACTCCGACGACCGTATTTATAGCCAACTTATCCGGAGATCTCATGGGTCGCTTCCCGATAATGCACCGATGACGCATAACTCGCACTCATTAATAATCTGGGATTATATAGAAGAAAGAGAAAATTAATCTGGGATTAATTACGGAGATATTTTGTCTCGGATAAAATATCATCTAGAGAGAGATAACGATTAATTTGGAATTAATCGGTAAATTAATATATTCGATATATTAAACGGAATTAGATTTCAACGCGGAATTAAAATTAGATTTTAATTCGGGTGAACGAATTAATTTAGAATTAATTCGTTAGCGACGTGAATAGTGAATTCGCTAGGCGTAATCATTTAATTACGACGCGACGGAAAAATCGTTAATTTAGAATTAGCGAACCCGAGCCCGAGTGTGATTGTGAGCGCATTCGTATTTCGAATTTGAGTGTGGCATCGCAAGTCACATCAAGCGTCAAATCAATCGTCACATCAAGCGTCAAATCAAAAGTCACTTTGAGTGATTGATTGATTGATTGACTTGATTGATTGATTGATGGTATGACACACATCACATCACTTTATTAAAGTGACTTGTGAATAGTGATGCAAGTTGGTGGAATAGTGACATGTGATAGACATTTACCATTTACTTTATTTTGAATAAAGGTTTTGGTAATTGTTTTAATATTATTTTCAAGGAAAATATATAAGGTATTTTATTTGGTAAATACTTACTAGTCATTGCACTTTTTCATCTTTCTCTCTCACTTCTCTTCTTCTCTATTCACGCCTTTTTGGAGGCTTTCTTCACTGGTTTTCTGACCAGTTTTGGCGTGAGTTTTGGAGGCCAATGAGTGATTTTCATTTGATGAAATCAAGTGCTAGCACACTTGTGAACATTGCGAAGGTGTTAGGGAGGTTCACCCATGAGGCGGGACTCATCCGACGGAGTTTGGAGCTTCGTTTTGAGACCCGAAACTGCCAAGACAGTGAGCATGGGCTGCTGCAGTGGCGCCACCATGACAGTGAATTTCTTGCCTTGAATCGTCTTCAAATCGACTCAACCGACCAATGTAAGTATTCCGCTATCTTCGTTGGTGTGTTCACGCATTATTTCATGTCTTGATTTGATCTTGGGACCTAGATAAAACTCAACACAGTATCAGTAGCAGTCTTACCGGGTATGGCACTCTGGAGGTGAGGCCCATATCATTATCAGTAGCTGTCTTGCCGGGTATGGCACTCTGGGGGCGAGGCCCATATCAGTATAAGTATAGGGCGAGGCCCACATCAGTATAAGTCTGGCGGCGAGGCCCACATATGTATCAGTCTGGGGGCGAGGCCCACATCAGTATCAGTTGAGGGCGAGGCCCACGTCAGTATTAGTTGAGGGCGAAGCCCACATCAGTATTTGTCTGGGGGTAAGGCCCACATCAGTATAAGTCTGGGGTGAGGCCCACATCAGTTTGGGGGCGAGGCCCACATCAGTTTGGGGGCGAGGCCCACATCAGTATCAGTCTGGGGGCGAGGCCCACATCAGTTGGGGGCGAGGCCCACATCAGTATCAGTTGAGGGTGAGGTCCACGTCAGTATCAGTTGAGGGCGAGGCCCACATCAGTATTAGTCTGCGGCAAGGCCCACATCAGTATCAGTTTTGGGGCGAAGCCCACGTCGGTATCAGTTTTGGGGCGAAGCCCTCATCAGTATCAGTTGAGGGCGAGGCCCATATCAGTATCAGTTTTGGGACGAGGCCCACATCAGTATCAGTCCAGGGTCGAGTACCCATTACATCATCAGTTTCAGGGCGAGGTCCACATTATCAATGGTATTGGGATACTTCCCAATGTCGAGGTGTCTCTGTTGTTAGTTGCAGTTCCGGGATGCGTCCCAGGGTCGAGGGCCCACTACATCATCAGTTGTAGTTTTGGGATGCATCCCAGGGTCGAGGACCCACTACATCATTAGTTTGAGGGCGAGGTCCCCATTATCAGCGATATTGGGATACGTCCCAGGGTCGAGGGCCCACTGCATCATCATCAGATCAGTTTGCCAGGTATGGCACTCCGGGTATGGAGATATCGGATCAGCTTTACCAGGTATGACACTCCGGGTATGGAGACATCAGATTTTTTTTGTCAGGTATGGCACTCCGGGTATGGAGAAATCAGATCAATTTGCCAGGTACGACACTCCGGGTATGGAAACATCAGATCAGTTGCCAGGTACGGCACTTCAGGTATGGAGATATTAGATCAGTTTGCCAGGTACGACATTCCGAGAATGGAGCACAGTTCGGGAATGAACAAGCCGAAAATAACACTCCGAGAATGGAAAATAGTTTAAGAATGAACAAGCCAAGAATGGTACTCCGGGAATGGAGCACAGTTTGAGAATGAACGAGCCGAGAATGTTACTCCAAGAATGGAGCACAGTTCGAGAATGAACAAGCCGAGAATGGTAATCCGAGAATGGAGCAGAGTTCGAGAATGAACAAGTCGAGAATGGCACTCCAAGAAAGGAGCACAGTTCGAGAATGAACAAGCCGAGAATGGCACTCCAAGAATGGAGCACAATTCGAGAATGAACAAGCCAAGAATGGCACTCCAAGAATAGAGCACAATTCGAGAATGAACGAGCCGAGAATGGCACTCCAAGAATGGAGCACAGTTCGAGAATGAACAAGCCGAGAATGGAAATCCGAGAATGGAGCAGAGTTCAAGAATGAACAAGCCAAGAATGGCACTCCAAGAATGGAGCACAGTTCGAGAATGAACAAGCCGAGAATGGCACAACCACAGCAATTGCGACGCTCTAGATACGGGGTTTAGTACGCCGAGAATGGCACAACCGCAGCGCCCTAGGTACGGGGTTTAGCACGCCGAGAATGGCACAACCATAGCAACTGCGACGCCCTAGGTACGGGGTTTAGCACGCCGAGAATGGCACAACCGCGACGCCCTAAGTACGGGGCTTAGCAGGCCGAGAATGGCACAACTGCAACGCCCTAGGTACGGGGTTTAGCACGCCGAGAATGGCACAACAACATCAACTCTGAGACGCTCTAGGTATTGAGACGCAACCGCGACACCCAAGGTACGGGGTTTAGCAGGCCAGGAATGGCACATCATCAAATTCAGTTCAGAACAACAGGAAAGTCAGGTGGCAGCTGACGAGTCATTGTGGATTACCGCGTCACCCTAGGTATGGGGTTTAGCACGCCAGGAATGACACATCATCAAATTCAGTTCAGAACAACATGCAAGTCAGGTGGCAGTTGGCGAGTCATTGTGGATTACCGCGACACCCTAGGTACGGGGTTTAGCACGCCAGGAATGGCACATCATCAATTCGGTTCGGAGCAACAGGTAAACCAGGTGACTGCTGGAAAGCCAAGTAAGTGAAAATGCATTGCACGTACTTTGAAACGATTGTCATTGTCACACACTGCATAAGTCTCATCAAAGTGGGGGCGACTGTAGGCACTATATTTTTGCATATAAGCCCGATGACGAGTCTCGTATGGAGACACTACCTCTTTAGTTTTGAAAGCCGCGGGAAACGGACGTTGGAAGGGTAAAGTTGGGAATTAGTATTTTGTCAGATTTAACTCGCTTCGGGTTCGCTTGTTAGACCTCTGTTTTAAAACACACCAAACCCATTAAATCACATCCAAAAATAATTAAAATATTTAAAACACATCTCAGAAATTAAATAATTAAAATATTTAAAATACATGTCACAAATTAAATTAAATTAAAAAACATGTCACAAATTAAATCACCTTCCTAAATAAAATTAAATCCCTTTCCTAAAATACATAAATCACTTCCCCAAATTAAAAGATTTCCTTATCACATAATAACTAAAAATATTTCTCAATTAATACACAAATCATATTCCTTCTCCAACAAGGTAAACCCCCTCTCTTGGCCTATAAAAAGAACCCTTAACCCACACATTCAACCCTGGCAGATTCACATAAAAAAAAACAAAAATAATAACCCTAAACCTGCCCTTCTCTCCCCTCCCGCTCATTCTTACGAAAATACAAAGAAAATAACATTGGAACTCACCAACATACACTCTCTCTACTCTCTCTCCACTCTCTCTCTTTCTCTCTCTAGAAAACCCTAATACATATCTCTTCTTCTCGGTAACCCCCTCGACCAACTCATCACACGTCCTCATCTCTCTCTTAACCAATTAAAAAAACCCTAGCAAATAAACCATAGCATCCTCATCAGCTCTCGCCCCTCACTAGTCTCAACTTCACGCACCAAGAGCCTCATTCAACAGAACCACTCACGGCCTTCAACACAGCCTCATAGTTATTCACGCGAAAACCCCTCACTAGTCTCAAATTTCACGCCACCTGCCCAACGTTCACAACACTCATCCTCCACAAATCAGCCTTTCATCACGCCACCTGCCTTCAACACAAAGCCACTCAACCGCGCACGTCATCTGCCCTCAATACCTTCAACGCTTAAGCAGCGCACACATAGCCCCTCAACCCTAAATAGCCTCTTATCTCCCTCCCAAGAATCCATATACACGAAGCCAGCAACCAAACGCTCCCTCACTAGACCTAAGCTCCACAAACGACCATTTATCACCCACCAAAGACCATGCAGCCACCGACGTGAATAAGCACACGTAGCCCACTCACATAAACCGTGCCACAACGCAACAAACAGCCCCTTAATGCATCAACACACTGCCTAAATCAACGCCCGAAAACAGCCCCAAACTGTCTCTATAATAGCCCCGAAAATAGCCCTTTTACCACCCAAAACAGTCCCGAACTGCACCTTAAAACTGCCTGAAACTGCACCTAAAAAATCACCGTAAAACCGTCCAGAATTTTCCCCGAAACAGTGAGAAAAACTGCAGCCCAAGCAGCGAAACAGCGAGCAAAATGTTGGATTAGTGAACCAGAAAAGTTGCGGAACATCAACCCTTTCGACTGTCTTGTAACGCGCTTTCGAGAGACGACAAAATAGGTTAGACCTGAGGGCACCTTCTTCATTTATTATCTTTCGTTTCTTTTATTTATTTTGATATATTATCGCATGAGAGTCATTTATTGAGGCATGATGTGAATGTTGGATGAGCGGAATATGTGTTCCCTTTTGTGGTATATCGGATGTAAACTCAAACGTAAATTCCGTAGCTGATTCCGAATGGACGGTATTACGATTTGCACTCGGGATACAATGCCACGTACCACTTGAGAGACATGTATTTCGTTTCATCCAAAAATTGTATTTGAGCATGATTAGGTTATTGAGTCATTTATTTTTAAATATGATTACGTATTTTATTTATGCATGATTTAGTTGTTTTATTTTAAGCATGATTAGTTATTTATTTTGCGTTGAGAATTTGCATTATGTTTACGTTGTTATTTGTTTTTCGCATTATATAATTAAAGTATGTTCATGAGATTATCGTGTGATGTTATATGCTTGCCGTTATAACGACTTATCTTCAAAGCATGCGAACTTAGTCATATGACTTATTTTGATGCATTACATTTGAGCATACATGTTGATTAGATTCGATTAATTTATTACACAAATCATATCGTTACAAGTGGCATAAGTAAGGGACCATTCCGAACCCAACGGTTTGAGGTCTTCCCTTGCGAAGGGTGAGTGCGACCTTAAACTATTTTCCCGGTTCACATCGGGTGGCGACTCCATGTTATTTCTCTGGTTTAATTCCTTCACGGACTATTCCGTACTCCCAACTAGGCCGCGAACCTAGAACAGCGTCGTCAACATTCTGTGTCTTGCAAAGACATCAGGTCGCGTACATATCATTGCATACATGATCGATCCGACTACCGAAGCGAACGAGATCCGACTCATGTTATCTCTCTCATCTTGAGTTTTAGGACACATGTCCTTAGATAGAGTGACACCATGTGACACTGGCAACAGTCTCCTCTTGGACTGATCCATGTTGAATCGCTTCAACACTTTGTCAATGTACGTACTCTGGGAGAGTCCAAGCAGCATTCTAGTTTTATCTATATAGATTTTTATTCCTAGAATATAGGCTGTTTCTCCCATATCTTTCATCGAGAATTTTAATGAAAGCCAATCTTTCACCGATTGTACCATGGGAATGTCATTGCCCTTAAGTAATACATCATCAACATAAAGGACAATGAATGTTAGTGTGCTCCGCTAACCTTCTTATATTCACAAGGGTCATCCTCGTTTTGAATGAAATCATATTCTTTGATGATCTCATCAAAAGACTAGTTCCAAGGACGCAATGCTTGCTTCAATCCATAAATGGATCGATTTAACTTACAAACCTTGTTTGTAATTTTGGTGCGACAAAACCGTCAGGCTGTTGCATATAAACATCCTCCAAAGGTTTCCGTTAAGGAAGTGGTTGACGTCTATCTGTCATATCTCGTAATCGAAATATGCAGCAATAGCAAGCATAATCCGAATGGATTTAATCATGGCAACTGGTGAAAACTTTCATCGTATTCGACACCATGTCATTGATGATACCATTTCGCTACAAGCCTAGCTTTGTACGTTTGTATGTTGCCATCCATGTCGGTCTTCTTCTTGAAGATCTACTTGCAACCAATAGGCTTTACGCTTCTGGTGCATCAACCAGTGTCCAAACTTGGTTGGTGTACATGGAATCCATTTCGGACTTCATGGTTTCTTGCCATAAGCGGAGTTTGATATCTTGTATCGCTTCCTCATACGTAGATGGTTCTTCTTCCTCAATAAGATTGACATCCACATGAGGTGAGATCAGAAACACATACCTCTCAGGTTGGTTTCTGAATCTATGCGACCTATGCGGTTCTTGTGTATTCGAAGGTTGTGGTACAGTTTCATCCCTGATGAACTGTTGTTGTTCCATTAAGGATTCTGTGCCAGGAACAGTATCACTCCAATTTTCATCGAGTTCTACTTTCCTCCCACTAACCACTGAATTAAGGAATTCCCTCTCAAGGAAAACTGCATGTAGAGCAACAAATACTTTGTTCTCTTGTGGGTTGTAAAGGAAAATCCTTTGGTTTCCCTAGGATAACCTATAAATAGGCATTTATCTGATTTTGGTACTAGTTTGGTACCTTCCAAACATTTAACGTATGCCCAGCATCCCCAAATCTTCAGGAATGAGAAACCCGGTTTCTTTCCTGTCCATATTTCATACGGAGTCTATTGAACAGACTTTGACGGAACCTTATTCAAAATAAGTATTGCACTGTTCAATACATATCCTCAAAAAGAAATAGGTAGCTCTGTGCGACTCATCATAGACCTTACCATATCCAATAAAGTTCGATTTCTCCGTTCGGACACACCATTTAACTGAGGTGTTCAAGGAGGAGTCCATTGTGAAAGAATACCATACTCTTTCAAGTAGTCAAGAAACTCTTTGCTCAAGTATTCTCTATCACAGTTCGACCGTAATGTCTTAATACTTTTACCGGTCTGTTTTTCTACTTAGTGTCGAAACTCTTTGAATTTTTCAAATGTTTCTGACTTATGTCTCATAAGATACACATAATCATAACGCGATGCATCATCCGTAAAGGTTACGAAGTATTCATATCCACCTCTAGCCTGGCTAGACATGGGCCCACATACGTCACTATGAACGAGGGATAACAGTTCGGTGGCATGTACACCTTTACCGCTAGAAGGTGATTTAGGCATTTTGCCTAATAAGTAAGATTCGCAGACGTCATATGAATTTGGATCAAATTCGTCCAAGTACCCACTCTTCGAAAGTGTGGATATACGAGTCTTGTTAATATGTCCTAGACGACAATGCCACATATAAGTTTCATCTTTGTTACTTGGTTTAAGCCTTTTATTTGTTATATTATATGTTTGAGATTTGTTTATATTCAAAATATAAAGACCATTATTAGCATCAGCAGAACATATCTCAAAATCATCTTTATAAACAAAACACCCAGTGTTTCGGAATACAAAAGTGTACCCGCATTGGGTCAAACAAGATACAGAGATAATATTCCTAGTCAAACTAGGTACATAATAACAGTCTGAAAGTTTAAGTACATGCCCCGAAGGCAGTTCTAAAATAAAAGTGCCAACTGCCAAAACAGCGACTCGTGTCCCATTTCCAACGCGTAGATCAATCTCCCATGATGCCAGTCTCCTGCTAATCTGCAGATCCTGCACATCAGTACATATATTAGTACCACAACTAGAATCAAAAATCCAATTTTTAAAATTAGAAGTAAACGTGTTTATCTCAACAACAAACATACCTGAAGTCAGTGCTTTGTCTGTTTTCTTATCCTTCATCTGCGCCTTGTACTCACGGCAGTCACACTTCCAGTGACCCCGTTTGCCACACTGCAGGCAGATATATTGGGATATTTCCCTTGACTTCCCAGAAGTCTCTGATGATTTGGCCTTGCCCTTCTTCTTCTTCTTCTTCTTCTTGATACCTCCTAGTCGCCTTGGGCCAAGCCCTTGGAGACTGAGATGTTGAAGCGAAGTGCACCTCACGCTTCTTGCCCTATAGAAGCTCCTTTTCAGCTTCTCTCAGTATGGATATTAACTCTCCGAGAGTATCATCTTGGTTTATCATATTGTAGTTCATGATGAACCCACTCCAAGTGTCGGGGAGAGACTGTAAGATCAAATCTATCGAAGTCTCAGCCTCGAAGACAATGCCCATCTGTGTCAGCTGATCGATGTCAGCAATCATTTGTGACAATAAAGTGCACAACAGACGTACCCTCTGACATGCGAGCACGAAAGATCTTCTTCTGTAACTCACATATTTGCGATCTAAGATTAGATCGATGAAGATCATGGAACTTCACCAACATGTTATAGGGATCCAATCCCTTGTTCTGTCGACGGAATTATTGAGTCATAGCAGCAAGCATAATGGACTGAGCAGTGGAGTTGTCATCGCTATGAGTCTTCCAAAGATCTAGCTCATACAACTGATCAGGTCCGGGCTTAGGCCCAAAAGGTCTCTCTATAGTATAGAGTAACTTCTCGGATCCCAGGACAATCATGAGATTCATTTTCCAGTCAGAAAAGTTCGTGTCGTTGAAGACATTATCACCCATGATGATGTCTTGGACACTGTTCTTTCTTGTTATCTTAATTGTAATAGTCAAACTACTCAATTAACGATGTATTGGTACAGTCTAACTGTTACAAAAAAATAATAAAATATTAGTCCAACTAATAAATATTTATAATTAACGAAATAATTTGAAAGCGCGTATTTGGCAAGTATTTGAACAAAATTGCAAATTCAATACTAGCCTCCTACTATTTTTCGGCGAGCCTCTAACCCTCTGTTGAGTACTCTGGAAATCTAGTTTCTTAGTGAGCTAGGATCCCGTAAATAACACACAACCTTGACTTTGGCCAATAAGCTGTATGATATTTAACTATGTGGATCTCTAAGATCAATCGGATCTCATCCAATTCCTAGATCCAGTAGGTGGACCTCCAAGTCCGAAACATATATACAATATATATCCCAATATATCCAATATATTTGCCTAACATTTTCCTCTAAATCAACTAAGCATTGGCTTTGGCACAACAAGTTTAATGATTCCAGTCAAGCGGGATCCATTGACATTGAAAAGCTTCGTAATCCATGTCGATGAACAAGAAGTGATCTTGACTTTGGCCAACAAATCACAACTTGCCCAAGACATGCGATATGGAACAAAGCCTTCATGATTCAAACACATCCTCGATGGACAAAGGTCTTGACTTCGGCCAACAAACCAATGCCAATCTTGGATCTTGAGAATGAATCACTCAATGGAAGGAAAATGCTTAATATTTGTTTAGGGTTTTTCGCGTAATTGGCAACCAATTAATTATCTTTGATTAGGTCTCATCATACACCCTTAAGCATGCATTCTAAAAGCATAATAAGGCGCGATATATAAATTAATAATGATATGCGGATGGATATCTCACAATTGTTCCTAGAACAAATCACTCTCTTCTCTCCCCGGCTAACACTATTCTAAGTTCTACCCAATTACATAACACATCAAAGAAACCTCATTAACATTGAGAGGAAGTTAAAGAGAATTACAAAGAACTAAGGAGATAATAGGAGATAATTAGTGAGAAGAGAATTACAAAGAAGTAAGGAGATAATAGGCTAGACACGCAGGTCCAATTAATAAATTCTAAAATTATTACAATTTCTAAAATTACTCTCACCCTTCTAATATCCATCAGATATACATTATTCATACAACTCATTCAAGTATTCACACATAGCATGTTATTCAATCAATCTAATCCAATTAATTAATCTTTGAATTAATGACCATCCAATGTTCAAATAACGATTGGATTTGCGCGAGTCCAACTCGTTTAAGAATAAATACTTTTAAGTACGTATCTTGAATTATATCGAATTACAACTTTAAATCCAATTCATTTGTATTCAATACTAATTCAAATTTAATTCCAAATTAAACACTTACACTTATTTATATGCCTTAAAGACTTGGATTCCAAATCCAATTTTAATGGGTCTCAAAGGCCCAATAACATCTATTGTCATTTTAATTAAAGTCCAATGGGCTTTTAATTGATTCTTAAGGCATGGGCTTTGGCCATAATGGATCAAACCCAAAATGCCAAGGCCCAATAGGAATCACTCTATTGCCAACAAATCAATTTAGGCCCATTAGACCCAATTAAATTCTTTAAAGGGCCAAGTGATGTATTTGGACTTTATAGAATTGGTTTTGGGCCCAATTGGATCCAATCCAAAAGTCCAAAACCAAACTTGGTCAAACCAAGCCCATTAAGCCCAAATACACACTTTTAGCCCAATTAACTTTAAAGGCCAATTATTATAATTTTAATATTCCAAATATTTTAATTATTATAATTAAAGTGTATTAGCCATGATTAATTAATTAACCTTAATATTTCCAAAACATCAATTAACTAATTAATCATGCTAAAGTTAATCAATTTATGCTCAACACAAATTGAAGCAAAACATATCATTTCATGCTCAACATGCTCTTTGAATTTAACATAAACATTATTGACTTTGATTCCAATCTAATCAAACCAACAATCAACATTTATATCATGCATTTAAACACATCCAATGTTGTTAAGAAAAATATTCAAAGTGCAGTCCACTGCAGTAGGGTATTCGGCCAAGCTAATGTATTGTTTGTAGATTTTGATTCAAATAATTTATCTCAAATCTAATCATGCACAACTCTAAGTTAACATAATCTAAGCATGCTCAAACCATCAATTTGAAGAAATCATGCTCAAAACACAAAAGCCCCCAAATTAAAGTCTCAAGAACCCTGAAACATTCAAGCTTAAAATTGGCTCATGATACCATTGTTAGTGTTCCTAGAACATGCCAAGGATCTAATAAGCATGAATGTGTGTGAATTAATTCATTATAAGTTACAGAAAATACTTACAATGAACGATTTGGAATTTCAAATTTGAGAAGAGATCTTCAAGATCCAACCATTGTATGTTGATTCCAAGCTTTGAGTTGTTTCCCTATCACCTTTGAAGACTTTTGGAAGTGCTAGCTTCTTTGATTTTGCAACAAAATAAAAGAGAGGTGATGGAGAGGTTCACGCCCAAATGGTGTATTAGGGTTTTGATTTTGTGTTGTGTATGTTGAAAGTAAGAGAGAGATGGCTTTTGGTAAAATCAATTTACCTTTTTCACCTAAACAAGGTGGTTGGGTAAATGGTTTCACCAAAACCATTTCAAGGTGGTTGGCAGGTGGGTGGTTTGGCATAAATGGCAACCACTCTCCCAACTACCACATGTGAAGTGGGCCCCACTTTTGAATTCAAAATTCAAACGGTTTCTACGAATGTTTACTGCGGCTCGGATCCGTTTAATCCGATTAAACAAATTTTCGTCGCTAAATAATTAAATCTAATTTAATTAAATAACGACGCCTCGTAAATTTATTGCGAATGTCGTTTATGAATTAATTTTAAATTAATCCGTTCGCATGTATTAAATTCCGACTTTAATTTCGCATTGAAATCTAATTCCAATTAATATATGATATATTAATTTTAGCCCATATCAATAATTAAAAGAAAATCAAATTTAACTATTAAATTTATTTTACCGATTAATTCCAAATTAATCGCGCTCTCTCTCTCTTGAACACATTTAATCCCAGATTAAATAATGCCTCAATTAATCCTAGATTAATTTTCCCTCTCTTAATTAATCCCAGATTAATTCTAATTTAAGTCAACTTTCATCGGTGAATCTTTGGGAAGCGACCCAAGAGACCTCTGGATATGTTGGCAGTAAATCCGGTTATCGGACTATCCGATTAAGTGTGTACCTCGTACTACGTGTTAACCGATTTACAAGACATGGTTGGTTTCTAGCAAAGCACTGTGCCTACCCAATTCTCCAAAAATATTCTTACTGGAATATTCAATCTTTTTCAGACGTAGAATACGTAGTATTCCGTATAGCGATCCAGTATTTGAGGTCACATGCAAGGCCTGGGGCTGGCTGAATAGTGTCTGCCCCGTACGAAGCATATATCGGATCATAAGTAACTAGTCTCTTTTATCGGATAATCATGACATTTTCATATTATCCCGATGGTTGCAAGACATTAGAGTACCAGTTCTGTATCCTTGCATGATCATCATCTTCATATGACTGAAGTGATACTTCCATCTTGACATCACACCCAATACTCTACGATTCTCAATAAACCCATAAGAGGCATACACAGAACCTGTTAAAGTCCCGGACGACCAAAACTAAAACGTAATGGTTGTCGCAAGTATTAGCGATGCAAGTCTCAGGTTAAGACCAATTACACCTACCCTGTATCGGATTCCCATAGACGCATTGTCATACAACCAATGGGATTCAGTGGGGTCTATCCGGAGCGAAGTTGTTTCCGTACCATCGGTAAACACAACCTCCTATCACACTTGCATATGTATCCAATACTTAAATATATGAGAACTATGATGTTTCTGCTCCCACAACGCGCACAAATACAATACTAGTCTATTCCACATTATCGATGTACAATCTCGATAATACTACGACTAGGGATATTTAATGATTAAACCTTAGTGGATTGATATTGTCTTATATCTTATAATTCGGACTAATCATAAGGACTTTTATTACTTTATATTTAAGTAATCCAATTACAAAATGATAAAATAGCAATTTCCATTGTCACATAGTTAATTTGTACAAAAAACATAATGTCTTTTACAAATAGTGATGTTATGGGTCATAATTGTAACAATCTCCCACTTGGCCTATAGCCAGTCACTCAAGTATCTAACACTTGAACTATGTACATGTCGCTCAAACTTTTACTGTGAAATAGCTTTCGTCAGCGGATCTGTAATGTTGTCATCTGATGCGACCTTCTCGATCTTCACATCGTCACGATGTGTGATCTCACGAATCGGATGGAAATGTCGAAGAACATGCTTGGATCGTTAATGAGATCGCAGTTCCTTAGCCTGTGTGTTATAGCCCCGTTATTGTCACAACACAATGGAACAGGCTCAGCTGCTAACGGAACTTCTCCTAATCCAATTAGGAATCTACAGATCCAAACTGCCTCTTTTGTTGCTTCAACTGCAGTAATGTACTCCGCTTCTATTGTTGAATCGGCAACAGTCTCTTGCTTGGAAGACTTCCAGCTTACTACTTCGTTGTTCAAAACAAAATACGTACCCAGATTGCGACTTAGAGTCGTCTTTATCGGTTTGGAAACTTACGTCGGTATACCCAGTTACCTCGAGTTCTCCATCCCCATAGATTAAGAAGACATCCTTAGTTCGTCTAAGATACTTAAGGATATTCTTAACCGCCCTCCAGTGACCATCACCTGGATCGGCCTGATAGCGATTACACATGCTCAAAACATACGAGACATTAGGTTGTGTACATATCATGGTATACATGATCGATCCGACTGCCGAAGTGAACGGGATCCGACTCATGTTGTCTCTCTCATCTTGAGTTTTAGGACACATGTCTTTAGATAGAGTGACTCCATGTGACACTGGCAACAGTCCCATCATGGACTGATCCATGTTGAATCGCTTCAACACTTTGTCAATGTACGTGCTCTGGGAGAGTCCAAGCAGCTTTCTAGATCTATCTCTGTAGATCTTTATTCCTAGAATATAGGCTGCTTCTCCCAGATCTTTAAGATACTTAAGGATATTCTTAACCGCCCTCCAGTGACGATCACCTGGATCGGCCTAATAGCGATTACACATGCTCAAAACATACTAGACATTAGGTCGTGTACATATCATGGTATACATGATCGATCCGACTGCCGAAGCGAACGGGATCCGACTCATGTTGTCTCTATCATCTTGAGTTTTAGGACACATGTCTTTAGATAGAGTGACTCCATGTGACACTTGCAACAGTCCCCTTATGGACTGATCCATGTTGAATCGCTTCAACACTTTGTCAATGTACGTGCTCTGGGAGAGTCCAAGCAGCTTTCTAGATCTATCTCTGTAGATCTTTATTCCTAGAATATAGGCTGCTTCTCCCAGATCTTTCATGGAGAATTTTAATGAAAGCCAAGATTTCACCGATTGTAGCATGGGAATGTCATTGCCAATAAGCAATACATCATCAACATAAAGGACAATGAATGTCAGTGCTCTCCCACTAAACTTCCTATATACACAAGGGTCATCATCGATTTGAATGAAATCATATCCTTTGATGATCTCATCAAAATACTGGTTCCAAGAATGTGATGTTTGCTTCAATCCATAAATGGATCGATTTAGCTTACAAACCTTGTTTGTAAGTTTTGGTGCGACAAAACCGTCAGACTGTTGCATATAAACATCCTCCAAAAGGTTTCCGTTAAGGAAAGCGATTTTGACGTCCATCTGCCATATCTCGTAATCGAAATATGCAGCAATAGCAAGCATAGTCCAAATGGATTTAATCATGGCAACTGGTGAAAATATTTCATCGTAATCGACACCATGTCGTTGACGATACCCTTTCGCTACAAGCCTAGCTTTGTACGTTTGTACGTTGCCATCCATGACAGTCTTCTTCTTGAAGATTCACTTGCAACCAATAGGCTTTACGCCTTCTAGTGCATCAACCAGTGTCCAAACTTTGTTGGTGTACATGGAATCCATTTCGGACTTCATGGCTTCTTGCCATAAAGCGGAGTCGATATCTTGTATCGCTTTCTCATGCATAGCTGGTTCGTCTTCCTCAATAAGATTGACATCCACATGAGGTGAGATCAGAAACCCATACCTCTCAGGTTGGTTTCTGACTCTCTGCGACCTACGCGGTTCTTGTGTATTCGAAGGTTGATGTACAATTTCATCCCTAATGAACTATTGTTGTTCCGTTAAGATTCTGTGCTAGGAACAGTATCACTTCAATTTTCATCGAGTTCTACTTTCCTCCCACTAACCACTGCATTAAGGAATTCCCTCTCAAGGAAAACTGCATGTAGAGCAACAATACTTTGTTCTCTTGTGGGTTGTAAAAGTAATATCCTTTGGTTTCCTTAGGATAACCTACAAATATGCATTTATCCGATTTGGATCCTAGTTTGGTATATTCCAAACGTTTAACGTATGCCCAGCATCCCTAAATCTTTAGGAATGAGAATCCCAATTTCTTTCCTGTCCATATCTCATACGGAGTCTGTTGAACAGACTTTGACGGAACCTTATTCAAAATAAGTATTGCACTGTTCAATGCATATCCCCAAAAGGAAATAGGTAGCTCTGTGCGACTCATCATAGACCTTACCATATCCAATAAAGTTTGGTTTCTCCGTTCAGACACACCATTTAACTGAGGTGTTCTGGGAGGAGTCCACTGTGAAAGAATACCATATTCTTTCAAGTATTCAAGAAACTCATTGCTCAAGTATTCTCCACCACGGTCCGACCGTAATGTCTTAATACTTTTGTCGGTCTGTTTTTCTACTTCGTGTCGAAACTCTTTGAATTTCTCAAAGGTTTCTGACTTGTGTCTCATAAGATACACAAAACCATAATGCGATGCATCATCTGTAAAGGTTACGAAGTATTCATATCCACCTCTAGCCTGGCTAGACATGGGCCCACATACGTCTCTATGAATGAGGGCTAACAGTTCGGTGGCACGTACACCTTTACCGCTAAAATGTGATTTAGGCATTTTGCCTAATAAGTAAGATTCACATACATCATATTAATTTAGATCAAATATGTCCAAGTACCCACTATTCGAAAGTGTGGATATTCGAGTCTTGTTAATATGTCCCAGACGACAATGCCACATATAAGTTTCATCTTTGTTACTTAGTTCAAACCTTTTATTTGTTATATTATATGTTTGAGATTTTTTTATATTCAAAATATATAGACCATTATTAGCATCAGTATAACATATCTCAAAATCATCTTTATAAACAAAACACCCAGTGTTTCGGAATACAAAAGTGTACCCGCATTGGGTCAAACAAGATACAGAGATAATATTCCTAGTCAAACTAGGTACATAATAACAGTCTGAAAGTTTAAGTACATGCCCCGAGGGCAGTTCTAAAATAAAAATGCCAACGGCCAGAACGGTGACTCGTGTCCCATTTCCAACGCGTAGATCAATCTCCCCCGAGCCCAGTCTCCTGTTAATCTGCAGATCATGCACATCAGTACATATAGGAGTACCACAACCAGAATCAAAAATCCAAGTTTTAAAATTAGAAATAGATATGTTTATCTCAATAACAAACATACATGAAGCCGGTGTCTTGCCCGCTTTCTTATCTTTCATCTGCGCCTTGTACTCACGGCAGCCACGCTTCCAGTGACCCAGTTTGCCACACTGCAGGCAGACATCTTGGGATTTTTTCCTTGACTTCTCAGAAGTCTTTGACGATTTGGCCTTGCCCTTCTTCTTCTTCTTCTTGATACCTCCTGTCACCTTGGGCCAAGCTCTTGGAGACTGAGATGTTGAACCAAGGTGCGCCTCGTGCTTCTTGCCCTTTAGAAGCTCATTTTCAGCTTCTCTCAGTATGGATATTAACTCTCCAAGAGTATCATCTTAGTTCATCATATTGTAGTTTATGATGAATCCACTCCAAGGGTCGGGGAGAGACTGTAAGATCAAATCTATCGAAGTCTCAGCCTCGAAGATAATGCCCATCTGTGTCAGCTGATCGATGTTAGCAATCATCTGTGACACATGGTACTCAACAGACGTACCCTCTGACATACGAGCACGAAATAGCTTCTTCTGTAACTCATATATTTGCGATCTAAGATTAGATCGATGAAGATCATGCAACTTCGCCAACATGTTATAGGGATCCAATCCCTTGTTCTGTCAAAGGAATTGTTGAGTCATATCAGCAAGCATAATGGACTGAGCAGTGGAGTTGTCATCGCTATGAGTCTTCCAAAGATCTAGCTCAATCAACTGATCAGGTCCGGGCTTAGGCCCAAGAGGTCTCTCTATAGTATAGAGTAACTTCTCGTATCTCAGGACAATCTTGAGATTCATTTCCCAGTCAGAAAAGTTTGTGCGTTGGTTGAAGACATTATCACCCATGATGATGTCTCAGACACTGTTCTTTCCTGTCATCTAAATTACAATAGTCAAACTACTCAATTAACGATGTATAGGTGCAGTCTAACTGTTATAAGAAAAATAATAAAATATTAGTCCAACTAATAAATATTTATAATTAACGAAATAATTTGAAAGCGCGTATTTGGCAAGTATTTGAACGAAATTGAAAATTCAATACTAGCCTCTCACTGTTTTTCGGCGAGCCTTTAACCCTTTGTTGAGTACTCAGGTAACCTAGTTTCCTAGTGAGCTAGGATCCCGTTAAATAACACACAACCTTCACTTTGGCCAATAAGCTGTATGATATTTAACTAGGTAGATCTCTAAGATCAATTGGATCTCTTCCAATTCCTAGATCCGGTTGGTGGACCTCCAAGTCTGAAACATATATTCAATATATATGCCAATATATCCAATATATTTGCCTAACATTTTCCTCTGAATCAACTAAGCATTGGCTTTGGCACAACAAGCTTAATGATTCCAGTCAAGCGGGACCCATTGACTTTGGAAAGCTTCGTAATCTATGTCGATGAACAAGAAGTGATCTTAACTTTGGCCAACAAATCTCAACTTGCCCAAGGCATGCGATATGGAACAAAGCCTTCATGATTCAAACACATCCTCGATGGACAAAGGTCTTGACTTTGGCCAACAAACCAATGCTAATCTTGGATCTTGAGAATGAATCAACTCAATGGAATGAAAACGCTTAATATTTATTAATTTATTTGAATTTTTCGCGTAATTGGCAACAATTAATTATCTTTGATTAGCTCTCATCATACACCCTTAAGCATGCATTCTAAAAGCATAATAAGGCGCGATATATAAATTAATAATGATATGTGGATGAATATCTCACAAATTATTCCTAGAACAAATCACTCCCTTTCCTCTCCCCGGCTAACAATATTCTACCTTCTAACCAATTCTAATACATCAAAAAACCTCATTAACATTGAGGGAATTTAGTGAGAAGAGAATTACAAAGAAGCAAGGAGATAATAGGCTGGACACGCAGGTCCAATTAATAAATTCTAAAATTATTACAATTTCCAAAATTGCCATCACCCTTCTAATATCCATCTGATATACATTATTCATACCAACTCATTCAAGTATTCACATATAGCATGTTATTCAATCAATCTAATCCAATTAATTAATCTTTGAATTAATGATCATCCATGTTCAAAACGATTTGATTTCCGTGAGTCCAACTCATTTAAGAATAATATTTTTAAGTACGTATTCTTGAATTATATCGAATTACAACTTTAAATCCAATTCATTTGTATTCAATACTAATTCAAATTTAATTCCAAATTAAACGCTTACACTTATTTATATGCCTTAAAGACTTAGATTCCAAATCCAATTTTGATGGGTCTCAAAAGCCCAATAACATCCAATGTCATTTTAATTAAAGTCAATGGGCTTTTAATTGATTCTTAAGGCATGAGCTTTGGCCATAATGGATCAAACCCAAAATGCCAAGGCCCAATAGGAATCACCATATTGCCAACAAATCAATTAAGCCCATTAGGCCCAATTAAATTCTTTAAGGGGTCCAAGTGATGTATTTGGACTTTATGTAATTGGTTTTGGGCTCAATTGGATCCAATCCAAAAGTCCAAAACCAAACTTGGTCAAACCAAGCCCATTAAGCCCAAATATACACTTTTAGCCCAGTTAAACTATAAAGGCCAATTATTATAATTTTAATATTCCAAATATTTTAATTATTATAATTAAAATGTATTAGCCATGATTAATCAATTAACCTTAATATTTCCAAAACATCAATTAACTAATTAATCATGTTAAAGTTAATCAATTTATGTTCAACACAAATTGAAGCAAAACATATCATTTCATGCTCAACATGCTCTTTGAATTTAACATAAACATTATTGAATTTGATTCCAATCTAATCAACCAACAATCAACATTTATATCATGAATTTAAATACATCTAATGATGTTAAAAAAATTCAAAGTGCAGTCCACTGTAGTAGGGTATTCGGCCAAGCTATGTATTTTGTAGATTTTGATCCAATCAATTTATCTTAAATCTAATCATGCACAACTCAAAGTTAACATAATCTAAACATGCTCAAACCATCAATTTGAAGAAATCATGCTCAAAACACAAAAGCCCCAAATTAAAGACTCAAGAACCCTAAAACATTCAAGCTTAAAATTGGCTCATGATACCATTGTTAGTGTTCCTAGAACATGCCAAGGATCTAATATGCATGAATGTGTGTGAATTAATTCATTATAAGTTACGGAAAATAATTACAATGAACGGTTTGGAATTTCAAATTTGAGAAGAGATCTCCAAGATCCAACCTTTGTATGTTGATTCCAAGCTTTGAGCTGTTTCACTATCACCTTTGAAGAATTTTGGAAGTGCTAGCTTCTTTGATCTTGCAACAAAATCAAAGAGAGGAAAGGGAGAGGTTCACGCCCAAATGGTGTATTAGGGTTTTGATTTTGTGTTATGTGTGTTGAAAGTGAGAGAGAGATGGCTTTTGGTAAAATCAATTTATCCTTTTCATCTAAACAAGGTGGTTGGGTAAATGGTTTCACCAAAACCATTTTTAGGTGGTTGGAAAGTGGGTGGTTTGGCATAAATGCCAACCACTCTCCCAACTACCACATGTGAAGTGGGCCCCACTTTTGAATTCAAAATTCAAACGGTTTCTACGAATGTTTACCGCGGCTCGGTTCCATTTAATCCGATTAAACGAATTTTCATCGTTAAATAATTAAATCTAATTTAATTAAATAACGACGCCTCGTAAATTTATTACGAATGCTGTTTACGAATTAATTCTAAATTAATCTGTTCGCATGTATTAAAGTCCTACTTTAATTTCATATTGAAATCTAATTCCAATTAATATATCCGATATATTAATTTTAGCCCATATCAATAAATTAAATAGAAAAATCAAATTTAACTATTAAATTTATTTTACCGATTAATTTCAAATTAATCACGCTCTCTCTCTTCTGAACACATTTAATCCCAGAATATAAATAATGCCTCACTTAATCCCAAATTAATTTTTCTCTCTAATTAATCCCAGATTAATTCTAATTTAAGTCAACTGTCATCGGTGAATCTTTGGGAAGCGACCCAAGAGACCTCTGGATATGTTGGCAGTAAATCCGGATATCGGACTATCTGATTAAGTACGTACCTCGTACTACGTGTTAACCGGTTTACAAGACATGGTTGGCTTCTAGCAAAGCATCGAGTTTTACTATCCTCCCACTTACCACTACATATCGGTATTCCTCTAAGGAAAAACCGCATGGCGAGTAACAATTAAAATTGTTCTCTTGTGAGTTATATAAGTACTATACTTTGTTTTCCCTATGATAACCTACAATTAGGCACTTATCCATTTTGGGTTCTAGTTTGGTATCATCCAAACATATGCCCAGCATACCCAAATCTTCAGAAATGAGAAAACCCGGTTTCTTTCCTGTTCATATCTAATATGAATTCTGTCTAACAGATTTTCATGGAACTTTATTCAAAATAAGTATTGCATTGTTAAATGCTTATCCCTTTGAAGGAAAATGGTAGCTCAGAGCGACTCATGATAAACCTTATCATGTCTAACAAAATTCGGTTTCTCCGTTCGGACACACCGTCAAATTGACATGTTCCAGGAGGAGTCCTCATTGAAAGAATACTATACTCTTTCAAGTATTTGAGAAACTTATTTTTTTAAGTATTTTCATCATGGTCTAACCGTGACGAAATAATACTTAAGTCGATCTGTTTGTCTACTTCGTGTCGAAACTTTAAAAGTTTTCGATTTATGTTTCAAAAGAAACACATAACCATAACGCGATGCCACTTCCGTAAAGGTCACGAAACATTCATATCCACATCTAGCCTAGCTAGACTTGGGCCCACTTACGTTACTATGAACGAGGGCTAACAGATCGTTGGAATTTACACTTTTACCAAGTAAAAAGTATTTTAGGCACGTTGCCCAATAAACTAGATTCGTAGACATTATTTGATTTGAATCAAATCCGTCATAGTACCCACTCTTCAAAAGTGTGGATATACGAGTCTTGTTTAGTGTGTCCCAGACAATATTGCCACAAATAAGTCTCATCTGATCAAATTAGTTTGAGCTATTTGTTTGTCATGTTATACGTTTGAGTTTTATTCATATTCAAAATATAAATACTGTTATTCACATCTAATATGTTTATCTCAATATCATCTTTATAAAATAAAACACTTTAGTGTTCTAGAATATAAAGGTACACTCGCAACGAGTTGTACTCGATATAGAGATAATATTTCTAGTCAAACTAGTTACATTATAACAGTTTCCTAATTTAAGTACACACCGAAATGGTAGTTCCTAAACTTAGATATCTACGGTTGAAACAGTGACTGTCGTCCCGTTTCCGACTCGCAGATTAATCTCATCTGAAGTCATTATCCTACTAATCAGCAGATTCTGCACATCAGTACATATCTATGTACCACATTTAGTATCTAAAATCCAATTTTAATACTAGTAGTGAACATTTTTATGACAAACATATTTGAAGTCAGAGCCTTGCCCTTTCTTCTATTCCTTCATGTCTGCCTTGTCCATACGGCAGTTACGCTTCCAGTAACTCTGTTTGCCATAGTTTAGGCAGCGTCTTGGGATATGCCCTTAGACTTCCTATAAGACTGAGGTGATATTACCTTTGCCCTTTTTTCTACACCTCATAAGTGTTTGGCCAAGCCTTGGGCTTCTGAGATATCGAAGTAAGATGTGCCTTGCGCTTCTTGCCCTTTTGCAAACTTTGGCTTTGGCTCCTTGAGCATAGCTATTAACTCTCCAAGGTCTTCTATTGCAATTAATGCTTCTAAAATCTAAGTATAGACCTATAAAGATCCTTCAATTTTAATATCATCCTATAAGGATCTAATCCTTAGTTCTGATTAAGAAATTAAGGAGTCTATTCGGCAAGCTTATTGGATTAAGCACTAAAGTTATTATCACATGAATATTCCAAATATCATGTTCTACTATTTGCTTAACTTCGGGCTTAGGCCCAAGATGTTATTTTATCAAATAAAGTAACTTCTCAATTTTCAGGACTATCCTGAAATTTTATTCCCAATTTGAAAATTAAAGCCGCTTAAACACATTATCCTAGAATTATATTTTAAACACTAATCTTTTAATTTAATTTTGATTCTAATAGTCCAACTATTTAATCAACGATTTCAGGTACTATTGAATATAATGATTACTATAGTCCAACTATATTAATCAACTATACTTTAAATGGTTAAATTCAATTATATTGATTACTATAATCCAATTATAAAATCAACTATAAATTGAAATAGTTTGAATACAGTCCAACTGTTTTAAAACAACATTAAATATTAGTCCAACCAAGATATTAATTAATTCGACGAAATTTGAAATCAGCACGTACGGCAAGTAACTAAACGAAATTGCAAATCTAATACTTGCCTCCCACTATTTTTCGGCGAGCCGCTAACCCTCTGTTGAGTACTCGGGAAACCTTGTTTCCTAATGGGCTATGATCCCGTTAAATAACACACAATCTTGACTTTGGCCAACAAATTGTATGATACTTAACTAGGTATATCTCTAAGATCAATTGGATCTCATCCAATTCCTAGATCCAGTAGGTGGACATCCAAGTCCGAAACATATATCCTATATATGCCAATATATCCAATATATTCCCTAACTTTTTTCCTCTGAATCAATTAAGCTTTGGCTTTGGCACAACAAACTTAATGATCCCAGTTAAGCGGAACCCATTGACCTTGGAAAGCTTCGTAATCAATGTCGATGGATAAGAAGTGATCTTGACTTTAGCCAACAAATCACAACTTGGACAAGACACCAATATGGAACAAAGCCTTCACGATTCAAACACATCCTCGACGGACAAAGGTCTTGACTTTGGCCAAAAAACCAATGCCAGTCTTGGATCTTGACTAAGAATCACTCAATGGAAGGAAAAACGCTTAATATTATTTGAGGGTTTTTTGCGTGCAAATTGGCAACTAATTTATTATCTTTGTTAAGGTCTCATCATCATACACCCTTAAACATGCATTCTAAACACATAATAAGGCGCGTAAGTAAATATAATAATGATATGCGGATGGATACTTAACACATTGATCCTAGATCAAATCTCTCCATTTCCTCTCTCCCGCTAGCACAAGTATTGCTTCTACCCCGTTACATAACACTTCTAAAGAAACCTCATTTACATTGAGGGGAATAGGTTAGAAGAGAAATACATAGAGTAAGGAGGTAATAGGATGGACACGCAGATCCAATTAATTAATTCTAAATTTATTACAACAATTTCCAAAATTGTCTCACCCATCTAATATCCATACGATATACATTATGCATGCATCGCAACCATGTATTCACACAAGCATGCTATCAATCAATCCAATCTAATTAATTAATCTGATAATTAATTACCATCCAATGTTCAAACAACGATTTGATTTTATGCCAGTCAAACTCGTTTTGCGAATAAGTACTCAAAGTACGAATTCTTGAATTAAATTAAACTACAACATTAAATCTAATTCAATTTGTATTTAATAATAATTCAATTATTTAATTTCAAATTAAATACTACACTTTATAACGAACCTTTACGACTTAAATTCCAAATTTAATCGTTACGGGTCTCAAAGCTCGATTAACATTCAATGTTAATTTAATTAAAGTCCAATGGGCTTTTAATTAATTTCTTAAGGCATGGAATATTGGTCAACTTGGGTCAAACCCAATGACTAAAGCCCATTTAAAGGAATCACCCTTATATGCCTTGAAACTAATTTAGGCCCATTAGGCCCAATTAAAATTTAAAGGCCAAATTATTGTATTTGGACTTGATGGATATGGTTTTGGGCCCAATTAGATCCAACCAATTTAGCCTAAACCCATCTTAGTACAACCAAGCCCATTTAAGCCCAATAACAACTTTTAAGCCCAATTTCCAAAATTAGCCCAATTAATTTAATTCCAAAAATTCCAAATTTCTCAATTAAATTAACAAAAGTGTATTACACAATTAATTACCCAAATCAATATTTTCAAAATACCAATTAGCCTAATTAATTATGCTTATCAACATTAAAACATGTCCAACACATTTTAATAAAATCAAACCCATTTACATGTTTTCTTTGTCTCGGCAATTTGGGGTTATTTATGTCCGATTCGGTTTCAATCCAATTAAATCCACAATCGACATTAAATCAACATTTCCAATCATTTCCAACTCATCCAATGAATCAAAAATCAAAAAATCCAAGACATTAGGGCATCATTAAGATTCGGCCAAGCCATCCATTTTGGGGAAAATTGTTCCAAATAACATTTCATGAAATTGATCCAATCAAACTTCAATTAAACATCATTTAAACATACTTAATCAAACAATTTAACCAAATCATGCTCAAAATCAATTTACCTAATTTTAACCCTAAATTCCAGTTTCATGCTTTAACTCGCTCTTGTACCAATGTTGGGTTTCTCTAAGTCCCGAGGATCAATGAAACATACGTGTAAATACATCAAGGAAGTTGCAGAATACTTACATTGAGCGGTTGAGTGATGCGACGAAGAATAAAAAATCTTTTCTTCCTCCAAGATAGCTCACGGCAGTGGGCTTTTTGTCCTCCTCCAAATTCGGCCATGGATGATCCTTAAAGCTCCAAGCTTCTCAAATGGTATTCCAAGCCCACGGGTGGGTTTTCCTATCACCTTAGGAAGACTCCATTGTGTGCAAGCACTCTTGATTTTGCAACAAAATCATCACAATTCTTCTTCCAAGCTCACGGTTTTTGGAGAACCAAAATGAGACGAAATGGCCTCTAAGGCCGAGAATGAGAGAGGGAGAGAAGGCCCCTTGGGCGTGAAGATGGGGAGAGAAAAGAGAGAAGGAGTTGTGTTAGGTATATCAAAAATGTGTATCTAATACTCTTATTTAATTTTCAAAAAATCAAATAAAGATATACCATTTTATTTACTTTTCCAAAAAGTCAAATGGCAATAATGCCAACAACCAATCCATCACTATTCACATCAATCAAGTGACAAGTTGTCAAGTCACTCAAAGTGACTAGACATCACATCACTCAAAGTGACAAGTGATTTGACGCTTGATGTGACTTGTGGGCTACACTTAAATTTACAATGCGAGTGCACTCGCAAACACTCTCGGACTCGGGTTTGCTAATTCTAAATTAACGAATTTTCCATTGCGACGTAATTAAATCTAATTTAATTAAATAATCATGCCTAGCATAATTACTGTTCACGTCGCTAACAAATTAATTCGTTCGCCCGAATTAAAATCTAATTTTAATTTCGCGTCGAAATCCAATTTCGTTTAATATATCAAATATATTAATATATCGATTAATTCCAAATTAATCGTTCTCTCTCTTTAAATGATATTTTATCCTAGATAAAATATCTTCGTAATTAATCCCGGATTAATTTTCTCTCTCATCAAATTAATCCCAGATTAATAAAGTGTGAGTCATACATCATCGGTGAATCTTCTAGAAGCGACTCATGAGATCCCCGGATATGTTGGCAGTAAATACAGTTATCAGACTATCCGAATACGTACGTACCTAGTACTACATTTTTGTCGATTTACAAGATAATAGTTGGCTTCTAGCAAAGCGCCATGCCTACCCAATTCTTCAGAAATATTCTTATAGGAATATATGATCTATATCATGCGTAGTATACTTAGTTTCGTGTATGTCGATCCAGTATCGGATGTTCATTTGCAAGGCCTGGGGCTGGAATTGTGTCTGCCCCATACGAAGCACATATCGGATGTTTGGTAACTAGTCTCTATAATCGAATAACTATGACCTAGTCATATTTATGCATGGCAACGGGCCGGGCTTGTAAAAGCCCAGCCCGAGCCCGGCTGAAAAAAAATTGGCTCGGGCCCGGCAAAAGCCCGGCCCGAGCCTCTGCCGGGCCGGGCCGGGCTCGGGCCCGGGCCAAGCCCGATTTATTAAAAAAAAAAATTTACATAATACCATCATGAAGTATTACAAAATATTTACAAATTTCAATTTTCAACTACTTTGCATATATTTCACAAACAATAGAAGCATTATATTCCAAGAAAATTAAAACAATAGAAGTATTATAATGCATTGAATCAAACAATCACAAATAAATACATAAAAAGTTTCAATGTTTCATCCATAAACTAACAATTCAAATACCAAAAATAAAAACAATTCAAAAGTTTCAATGTTCCATCCATAAAGGCTTAAACTAACAATCCAAACCAAAAATAAATACATCAAAAGTTTCAAAGTTGCATCCATAAACTAACAATCCAAAACAAAAATAAATACATCAAAAGTTTCAATGTTCCATCCATAAACTAACAATCCAAAAACCAAAAATAAATACATCAAAAGTTTCAATTATCCAAATGCCACAAACTAATACATCAATGATCAAACTAATCCAACTCTTGTGGCTCAAAGTCTTCTTCAACTTCACCCATCAGTTCCTCTCCAGAAATTATAAGTCTTCAGGAATAAGACCTAATGAGAAAAAGTGTTAAAACATGTAAATCAAATAAAATAAATAATTAAGAAACCATCAGTACAGTCTTATACCTCGCTCAGAAGCCCATAACCAATTTTGAGTGCACATTATTGCTTCCAATGTGTCAGGATGTAATTTGGCACGATGTGGACTCAAATGTCTCCCCCGATTAAAAGCAGACTCTGATGCCACAGTCGTAATAGGAATGGCTAATATATCTTTAGCTATCTCAGCCAAAATAGGATATTTTCCTTTATTTGTCTTCCACCAATTCAAATATTGAAGTCTGGAGTTCTAGCAACTAATGGCTCCTCTAAGTACCTCTCAAGATCGGACTTTGATCTTGTCATACGATTGCTTTGAGTGGCAAAAGAATCAAAGTCAGATAAATCTAAAAAAGAAGACGAATCAACGGTGACAATATTATGGGAATGAACATTGGAAGTAGAAGATTCACCACCACCTACAGACTTAGCTTCATAGTGTTTAACTATCTCTTCAGAAAGTTGACGTGCTCTCAAAATTTTCCCTGCAACACCTACACCATAAATCTTTGGAAAATAATAATCAATTAACATCATCTTAAACCTTGGGTCAAGAACGACAGCCATAACCAACACCCCATGAATCTCTTGCCAATATTTCTCAAACTTGGCAATCATAATAGAAGCCATTTGTTTAACTTGAGGAATAGGAGACATTTGCCACTCCATCAAAGACATCCTCATTTTACAAGCCAATGGAAAAAACATATTGGTTGTAGGATAGCTCGTACCTGAAAACATCTCCGTCAACAAATAAAATGGACGTAAATATTCTAACATTTTTTCAGCCATCTCCCATTCCGCATCAGAAGACAAATATTTATAATGAGGCTCAATTTGTTGCACTCGAGGAAAAACTTTTTTGTAATAAACTGCAACATCAAGCATGACAAATGTAGAATTCCATCTAGTAGGGCAATCAAGCACCAACTTCCTTTCAGTCTTACTGAATGATTGACGAGCAGACATCATAAAAGTTTCAACCCTTTTCGGTGTGCTACTCCAATAAGCAACACTCTCCCTAATCTTTGCAATACCTCTTTCAATCATGGTCAAACCATCCTTTACAATTAGGTTCAAATGAGCTGCACACCTCATATGAAATAATTTACCACCCAATACCATAGATTCAGATGAAAGCATTCCCTTCAATCTTTCTACCATTGCGTCATTAGTTGAACAATTATCCAAAATAATTGTTGACAACTTTCGATCCACATTGCAATCCATCATACATTTAAGTAAAACTTGAGATAGACACTCAGCAGTATGTGGAGCTGGTACATATATAAACCTACATATACTTAATGTTTGTAATTAAATGTTAGTATATTCAATAAATAAGTTAAACATCATATTTTACAAAACAAAAAAAAAATAATAAATTACCTTAAGACTCGACTTTGTAAATGCCATGAGTTGTCAATGAAATGTCTTGTAACAACCATAGACCCTCTCTTTTGGTTACTAGCAGTCCACATGTCAGTAGTAATGGCAACCCTGCTGTCATTAATATTCAACAAACTCATTATTTTCCCCTTTTCTGATTTATACAACTTGAAAATCTCAGCCTTTAAAGTGTTTCTGGACATCTTCTTCACCAAAGGGTTGCAATAACTCATCAAGTCATTAAAAGCATCATACTCAACAAACTTAAGTGGAAGCCCATGCTTTATAACCAATGACGTAATTTTTTGACGGACAATATTTACATCAAATGATCTAAGCTCAACAGAAGCTGTTCCATCTTCGTGCTTTATAACATTAAGAGTTTTTTGGATTGTATCTTCAAACTTAGCTTGTTTTTTAGTATAATAATTCTTGATGTGTCTATTTAAGTGACTGGTACCTATTTCAGACATAGCACTCAATAACTTAGCACAGTGATTACATTTGGCCTTTAATTTCCCACTAACAGTAATCTTCGTAAAATGATCCCAACATCTTGATGTCAGTCGTCTCTTATTATTCATATTTTCTAATGCTACCCCCTTTCTTTTATTACCATCTTCATCTATTTTTCCATCTTCAATATCAAAGATCTCATTTTCTTCATCACTATCATGGCGTATATCTTCGAGACCGTTAAGAAACACATGGGAATTTGGCACCCGAATAGTCGTAGATTCTTCTAAGTTAGACATAACAAATTCTGAAGACAAAAAATGAATCAACAATATGGAAGCCCAAGTAGTCCAACCTTAAGTCCTTAACTAAAATTTGAAAAATGAATCAAAAAATGAATTTTCTGGATAGAAAATGTTACTTTGCTCATGTGATTATATATTAACAACATTTGTGAATGAGATTCTGGATAGAAACCATAGAAGCATTAACCAAAAAGAATACCACACACACTAATTACTAACATCCCATAGAGAAAATTGAATTCAGCTGAGGTTTAAAAACCAGAAGCTAAACTCAATAAAAACTTACATGAATCATGATGAGCTTTTTAGACAATATAATAACAACAGCATGGCAGCAAACTACAGATGGATAAACAAAATAGAAACAAAGAATGAGCTATTTGCACCCTAAAAAATACTCTAGCATCCATTCTTATATGAAATTTTAAAATACTAACCCATAGTTGAATTTACTATAAAGAAATATCTTGTAAATTAAAAAAGAAGTATTACATTTAACACTTATTGACAACATTCGGTTAATATAAAACATTGTTTTAGTTTTCATATTTCATCAAACAATATCATCATGTCTCACAATATATTTTATTTCCAATTGTTCACTACTTCCCATAAATCTTGAGTGATAAATGTTCTTCCTTGATGATTTTATCTCCTAAAGACTTGAACTTTACTTGAAATAAATAATGAAGTACATGCTAATGCCTAATAGCTGCACATTGTTTTCCTTACTGGTTAAGGACCGAATTAAACGATAAAAAACCATAAATTTCAAGTATCCAATGTCATTCCATAAATCAACCTAATGTCAATTGTCAACAGAGAATCGGCACTCGGCAGTCTTTATAACATAATTTTCAGAATCAAAACCTAGATTTCAAATTTTACCAATCCGATTCAGAAATAATCAGAATCAGTCAATCAGAATATATTCATATAAAACTAAGAAAATTGGACACACAAAAATAATATAAGTATATAATCCACACCTGTGATCGACGAACGATAAGACGAGGAGATGAATATTGAAGTCGAGCTGATGAATGATTGAAGGCTTAGACGATTTACTGTTCCGACGAACGATGAGACGAGGAGATGAATTCACTGTCCTCTGATTTGCTGAACCGCTGATTTGCTGAAGGCTTAGGGGCGAAAGAGATTAGAGATTAGGGCTTGGTAGAAATGGGCGAACTAGTGAAGGGTGAAGATTGAAGGCCGAAGGTACAGGGGGGAGAGGCGGAAGGCTGTGAACGTTTTCGTGAGGCGAGAGTTCAGGAGGCAGAGGCTGAAGTTCGGCGAAAGAGAAGACTGAATGAAGAGATTAGGGCTTGACTCATTAGTATTTAGTCAAAGGTGGTTTTTTTAATTATTTAAGCCCGGGCCGGGCCGGGCCCGGGCTAAAATGGCCGAGCCCGGCCCAGGCCCGGGCCCGGGTCGGCCTCTGTTTTTGGGGCCCGGCCCGGGATTTTCATATCCCGGGCCGGGCCAAAGCCCGCCCGGGCTTTTCTGCCATGCATAGTCATATTATCCCGATGATTGCAGTACTTAAGAGTACTAGTTCCTTATCCTACGTGATCATCATCTCCACTATAAATGAAGTGATACTTCCATCTTGACATCACACCCATACACTACGATTCTCAATATACCCAGAAGAGACGTACACATAACCGATTAAAGCCCTGGCGACCAAAACCAAAGTATATTGATTGTCGTAAATATTAGCGGTGCAAGTCTCAGGTTAAGACCAAATACACCTACCTTGAATTTGGACTTCCATAGACACATAGTTATACTACCAATGGAATTCCGAAGGGTCTATCCAGAGCGAAGCTATTTTCCGTACCATCGGTAAAACACAACCTCCTATTACACTTGCATGAGTATCCAATACCCAAATATATGAGAACTATGTCGTTGTGCTCCCACAACACGCACAAGTGTAATACTAGTCTATTCCACATTATCGATGTCCATTCTCGATAATACTACGACTATGGATATTTAAAGATTAAACCTTCGTGGACTAATATTGTCTCATATCGTCTCAATCTGGAACTAATCATATGGACCTTCTATCATTTATACATCTAGGTGATCTAATCACAAATGATAAAAGAGCAATTTCCTTTGTAACATAGTTAATTTGTACAACAACACCATTATCTGTACAAATAGTGACACTATGGGTCATAATTGTCCAACAGCAGCAGCAGATGAGGAAGGGCCAAAAGTTGCTTCAATAAGAGCAGCAGCAGATGATGAGGGGCCAGGATCGTCTTGAGTGGAAGGCACCATGGATATTGGCTAAGGGTTTGGGATGGCCTCAGGATCTTCTGAAATAGGATTGAAGGCCTCCTCTTGTGTTATTTCCCCTTGGACACTTTCACAATTTTATGAATTGTCTTAATATCCAGTCCGGGTTGGGTCAGCTTGAATAGTTCAATACATTTGGCCAGCCCTTTTATTTTAGCCTCCTTTTTGACAGCCTCCAAGTGGCCAGAAATCTCGATGTTTATCCTCTTCAAATCATTTTGAAGCTTGGCCAGCTCATCCCAATCATTCTCTAGTTGATCCATTTTTTCTTCAAACTTGCTCTCGGCGATGGCAGCGCACCATTGCTGAAGATTGAGCTCGTCTTTCTTCTGAGCGGCCTCGACACTAGCCACATCCTTCTCATTTTTAATGATCTCAGAGGCTCGACAAAGGGAGGCAACCTTAGCCTTGTCCCCCTCCTCGGACTGCTTGAGGTTTTAGATTTCTGCATTTGCTTCCTCCAACTGCTTCAAAAATTCTTCCTCTCTCTCGGTCAAGCGACTTTGGAGTCTTTGGGTCTAGCCCCCCCTCAGAAAGGGTGTTCGTCAACAAGTCTATATTGGTGGATAAAAGATAGGTCAGGTGCAACATAGAAGGCGGGGTCAATATAACGAAATAATGAGATATAAGTACAAAGAAGAATTATGGTTACCTTTACATGGAACCGATAGGTTCTGCCAATGATGTCCTCGGGCAAAATTTCCTCGTATTTCGTAGCATGCCCTAGGCTTACAATATTAGCCTAGTAATTGAAGGTCATGAGAAGGTAGGCCACTTTTTCCTTCACATCCTCAATAAAATTATTGATCCCCAGTAGTGGGGCACCTTCTTTAGGTTGAGGGGGGATGGTCGGGGCTTTGCCTTTATGGCCCATCATTTTTGACTTAGAAGCCCTCTCTGCAGGCTCCTTGGTATCCTAGCTTCTGACCTGGTGGAAGCGTCTTTTGACGATCGGAAGGGTGTAGAAATAGCTTTGGACTGTTGAAGAGTGCTGATGGTTTGAGTTGGCGACAAAATTCTTGAAGTTTAGGTTGAATGGGTCGATATTTGGGTGGTTTATGGGAAACTCATAAGATGCTATGAAATTTACATATGAGTTTCAATCTGATATACCAAGGAAAATATATTACACTCATAAGGTCCATAAGTATTTAAATTCCCATTTTTTAAACCATAAAATCAATTAATCTTATTAATGTATTTTCATGCATGTCATATTCCAATTTAAAACTTAAATTACATAAAATCACATTTTATGAATTGAATATCATGCATCCATGTATGTAAAATTCTAAAAATTTTGTGACAAAAAATATGATTTTTAAATATATCGGATGTGTATTGGACATTAGGATAATTGCCAAAAATTATTTCATAGTGAAAATACACGAAAACGGTGAAAAACAACGTTACTGGATGAGTTTAGGGCTTATTGGGTAACGACTATCTAAACAGTGAATTGGTCACTATTCGGGCTGTCCATGAACTGTCCAAGTACTATTGGGGCTGACCTGGGCAGTCTCGTGTGGTATTGATTACTCGATTTAATCGTAAACGCATATTATGTTATTTGACGGAAAATCATTTTTGTAAAAATTTTGCGGTGTTTTCTAAATTAATTATGTCATTATTTGATATCGAATAAAATAAGTGAAAAATGAATGAATTATTGATATTGGATTTTAACTAATTTATTCGGTAAGTTTAAAAATTTTAAAGTTATGATTTTGTCTGAACCACGCTTCCGATGTGTATCACCCCAACAAACATACTTAAAGCGCATCAAAACGTTCATGCAACTCGAGATAACATACAAAATGTAAGATAAAAAAATAAAAATAAAAATAAAAAAAAGGCGATAAAATAGACATATTGACCACTCATCAATTGAAATTTAGAAAAAAAAAATCAAACTAACTTTTAAAATTATCTAAAAATTACTATTTATTATTCATTTATGATGAATAATGACTAAATATTTTAAGAGTCTTTAGTTAAATAAATATGAATAGTGAACATTTTGATGCAAATAAAAATATTTATCATTATTTAAGAAAATATAATAAATTAATGATACTGGTGTTATTATCACGATAATTATTCGTTTAAATCAAAGCATATTCTCACTCTTTTTCATTATTTCTAATCAAATATTTCTATATATCTTTTTCACAAATTCATCAATTAAGCCCAACAAAATTGAAAAATTAAAAGTAGATTAAAAATTGAAATCAAATGATTTTTAAGAAATCAAAAATCAATCGACTAATTAGTCAAAATCATTTAAATTTTGATGTCAGTTTAAAGCAGTTAAAATCGACCGGAATGAATCTCTGAAATACCGAATTAAGCTTGAGTTACAATTTATGCCGTTAACTACCATTAATCGATTAATAATTAATTAATTTCTTTATTACAACATAAACAAGTAATTTCTTGATATATGTTATATGTAATTTTTTTTTTAGGTTAAACACGTTCGAAAAAATGGTTTAATAGAGTACTAGACCCTACTGTTTCAGAATTCACAGTTATACAAACAAATTTAGAAATTAACATCAAGCCCCCGTTTAATTAGTGAATTTCATTTATTCGGATAGAGATAACATCCTTAAATGCATTATTCTTCATACATAGTATGATACATTACTTGTTATTTCAGAAATAGAAATCAAGGCTTTTTTCATTTGTCAATTCCTTCTATTTAGAAAATAATAAAAACATTTTACAACATTAATCTGAATGGACATAATAGTACATTAATAATTTATTACTCTTCTAATCCAAATAAAAAAAATTTACAAACAAAAAAAAATTCTAGATATTCATTTTTAAAACAGTGAAAGTATTTTTCTCCTTTTTAAAAAGACATAAAAATGCATTTCAGTCAAATTGACAATATATTGCATACTATAGTATAGGCAGACAAAATCCCTATTCAGGCAGGTTCTTTCCAATTAACAAAATAATGCAAACTTGGTCATACTCAGTGGCCTTCTATTAATAACAGCTCCAGTAATGTCAGCAGCGGCACAGAAATTTAAGGGGGGCCCAGACGGATCTTTAAAATGCAACGTTATAAAAAAATTGATTTTTTTTTTTTTATTTCCTTTGTAATAATTATTAAATTTTCATAGATTAAAGGGTGACAGAAAAGTTCGGACTCGTCTCGGGGTAAAAAAAATCCTAGCCGAGCCATATAATCAAAAGCCTGGTTTGGGCCTTAGCATTTTTGTCCCGGACCGGGCCGAAACCAAAACACACACACATATATTAATATGTTTATATCATTTAGATTGTTAATTTATCGAAGAAATTTTTGATTTATTTGTGAATTGTCTTGGCATATAGTGTGAATGTATTTTGTATTTGTATGTTTTTAATTTTTTTTTTTTAAAAAAAAGGGTCTGGCTTTTCCCGGGCCCGGGATTTCTTTCCTTGCCAGGTAAGCCCGGGCCCGACCCCCCATTGCCACCCTTACATAGATTCGTGAAAATTACAAATATTATGACCCTATATATTTATGGGGGAATAGGTGTAATATGCGGAAATTAAAAATTCTATCCTATCTAAAACACATTTCAGTTAGAGTTCCTACTATTAGATATCAAGTACCCTTAAATTTAAGAAGTCAATTGAAATAAAACATCAAACACAAATAATCAATAGCAGAAAGTAAACAAAAGACAAGTGGATTTGTTTACGAAGTGGAAACTCTTTTCGGAGAAAAAACCACTTCGGGTATAGTCTACCCTCCAAATCTACGATATGAGATAAACTTACAGAGATTGTGAAAAGACCTAAAGCAATAACTTTGCTGAATCTATTCCCACAACTGTAATTACCCCGAGGAACTCTCCAAGCCTGATCCAAACAGCTTTCCTCAAAACATTTGAAGTTTCAGTGAATTGAATCTGTAAACTCACGCGTCAGAGCTTTGAATGTCAATCTCCACCTTCAAACACAGAAGACAAAGGATTTTGGTGAGATTTATGTTTGGAATGTAGATGGTGATGAAACAAGAAGGTCTGTCACTAAGAAGAAGAGATGAGAGATTGAGTCTTCAAAGACGAGTGCTCTTCAAAGAGTTTAGAAAACTGAATAGAAAAACTCTTCGGGTAATATTTTTCCGACCCTTATAAAGAGGGTATATATTTTCTTTTATAGGTAGGGTTTTCCTTGAGGCAAAAAGGCTTCAAAAACACATCCAAAATACAACAGTTTCACACTGGCGTTCGAACGCCTGAAGAATGCACAATGATTCGAACATGACTCGAATGCGAAACCTGTGGACGGTTTCGTTCGAACCTAATGAGGAATGTAACTCGAACAGTTTTTCTCTAGACATTTTAGTTCGAACGCAATTTCAAACACATCTTGAACGTGGGTTCTCTAGAAGCTTTCGTTCGAAAGTACTGACGAACGTGACACAAACAAACCGCGTTCAAACCCCATGAAGAATTCATCACGAAAGCAGCTCTGATAAATTCATTTGTCAATGTCGAAACATACACAAACACTTCAAGACGCATTACAACTCAATATAATATGGTTTGTTACGAAAATTTACTAACACTTTTTTTTGGAATCATTGGAAACCCCGTTGCCAAACCACCCCTTCCAGGCTTAAGCGGAGCATATAAAACCTTTGGTTGTCCTAAACTCTTATAAAAAAAAGTACTCCTCGAATTCAAACCTAGAACCTCAATATCAGATTCTGAGCCTCACACCACCAAGTCACAATAGACCCAAAAACCTTAATATTATTTTTTATTGATTTTATCAAAAATCGACTGGTGTATTTTTATAAAATCTCACGTTGAGGTTTTTGGTTCGAATCCAAGGAGTGTGTTTCCTATAAGAGTCTAAGACAGTCAGGGGTTTTACCTACTCCGCTTAAGCCCGGAATCACAATAATAATGGCACATTAAAAATATAATAATAATAATAATAATAATAATAATAATAATAATAAAAACATAAATAGATTTTCATGTTAACACATGAAAATCTATAGGCCATATCCCCAATCCTCTGTTTAATTTAAAACAAGAATTGACTGGTGTCCCCAAATCCCTATTTTGCTGAAAGCCACCTCTTGCATTTGCATCTGTTTCCCAACGAATAAAAAAATTGTAGGCCCCTTATCTCCAAAAAGAAACAAGATCAAATGGGCCATATCAAATGATCAATGGAGGTACTTTTTTTGGTTCTTGTCCTTTGACCAACCCATTGCTATGGTCTTCATAACAGCAGTACAAGTGGTAACCAAGCTATCATGTTGAGAGTTGTATTTAATAATACTTGTCCCACCCACTTTCATTATTGCATGAAAGAAAAATAGAAAATAATATCAAATTTTACCATTTTATTTTCAAGTACAATATTATTTTCAAGTACATCTCTTGCCTTTTGTATGAAAATAAAATATAACGTATATTTGGAAGTCGTAATGTTAGTTGAAAATTCATTAATTCTTCACCAATCTCATCTTCAATTTTTTTAAAAAAAATTTCTTTTTTGATCATTTAAGTCATTTATCATGGAATGAACAATTATGTTCAAATTTTTTAAATATATATATATATATAAATTAACACATTGTTTTACAATTCAAATGATATGCTAGGAAAAATGACTCCAAAAGCTTCCAAGATTGATCTCAAATGAGTCCGAGACCAAATCACCAATTAATACCCTAATGACTAAACAGTCATCGAGAATTAAGGATTTATAAGTAAAGATCATACTACCAGAACAAGAAACACAGAAAGCATCAAGCATCAAGTTTTGATGAATGAGAGCAAGACTTCATTTTCTTTATTTGTTGTGATTCTCTGATCATTATAGAGCACTTTTAAGGAAAATCCGGATCTATTACTTACAAGAATAGAATTACAAGTGTTTAAACTATTTACAAAAAGTTTGATGTTTGAAGCTTTATGTTTAAACACTCTCAAAACTTTCTATACTTGAAGCTTTATGTTTTCGGATGGATTAAGCTTACAACCAAGCTCTGAATTTATAGTTAAAGTTTGGCTTACATTTTCAACTATGAATAGTAATTCACCTAAAGTTTCTTTGTTGTTTGCTCAAATTCAAATCCACTGAAAGTTTGTTGTTTGTTACATGCATGACGGCTTCTCTTCATGCATGGCAACTGGATCCTATAATTCTCCCCCTCTAGCTGTATCTGAAATAATTATCATCTAACAGCTATCTCGGCTATGTCTTTGCACAGCTCTTGCTTATCCCGAGTAACTACCTTTGTTAACATGTCAGTTGGATTCTCATCTGTATGGATCTTCACTAGTCTCAACAGTTGCTGATCCATCACCTCGTGTATCCAATGATAGTGAATATCGACGTGCTTCATTCGAGAATGATACATTGAGTTCTTGCTCAAGTCCAGGGCACTCTGACTATCACAATGTATCTTGTATTATGTCTACTTGATCCCTAACTCTTGGAGAAAATGGTTTAACCACGATATTTCTACTGTTGCAATATACTCAACTTCTATTGTGGATAATGTAATACACATCTGCAATCTTGAATTCCATGACACAGCTCCCCCTGCAAAAGTATAGATGAAACCTGATGTAGATTTCCTACCATCAAGATCTCATGTCATATCTGAATATGTATAGCCTTCCTAGATTGGATCAGCGCTCCTCCGTAGCACAAACATAACTTCGATGTACCCTTGAGGTACCTGAGAATCCATTTGACTGCCTATCAGTTTTGTTTTCCTGGTTTAGGGAGAAAACGACTCACTACACCCATTGCATGAGCAATATCTGTCCTAGTACATACCATAGCGTATATTAGGCTTCTAATTGCTGAAGAATATGGTATTGATGACATCTCATCTATCTCTTTCTTGGATGAAGGGCATGAAATCTTGCTCAGTTCGAAATGGTGTACTAGCGGAATGTTGATAGATTTGGTATTTTGTATATCGAACCTCCTGATTATCCGTTCAATATAAATTTCCTGTGAAAGCCACAGCCTTTTTTCTGTCTTTCATGAACTATGTACATTCCCAAAATCTGCTGAGCTGGTCCTAATTCTTTCATGTCGAAAGACTTAGAGAGTTCCTTCTTGAGCTGACTGGTCTTCGTTGCATCTTGTCCAATGATCAACATGTCGTCTACATAAAGTAGATGAGTAATGAAATTTCCATCTGGAAACCTTTGAATGTTGACAAACTGGTCTGTTGCAGTTATTTGTAGTCTTGACTCACCATGACTGAGTCAAAATTCTTGGACCAATGCATTGGTGCTTGCTTGAGGCCATACAAGTTTTTCTTCAACTTACAAACAAGGTTCTCTTTTCTTGAAACCTTGAACCTTTATGGCTGCTACATATAGATTTCTTCATTTAGATCACCATGAAAAAATATTTTCTTAACATTCATCTGTTCAAGCTTTAAGTTCAAACTGGCTATCAATCTTAGGATAACTCGGATTGAAGCCATTTTTACAACGGTGAAAAAATTTCATCAAAGTCGATTCCCTTTTCTGAATGAATCCTTTGACTATTAACCGGACTTTGTGTTTCACCACATTTCCGTTGCCATCTTTCTTTAGCTTGAACACCCATTTGTTCTTCAGTGCATTCATACCTTGCGGGAGCTTGACTATCTCATAAGTATGATTTTTTACAGAGATTCCATTTCATCATGTATTGCGTGCAACCATTTTCCTTTGTCTTTTTGAGATACAACTTCCTCGAAACTTTCTGGATCCCTCTCGTCAGTAAGCATAATATAGTCATATCCTGAGTATCTGTTTGATAGAATTCGGCCTCGCTCAGATCTTCATACTGGAGGTTCACGGATTTCTGGAGGTTTGTCGTCATCCAGATTTATGGATGGTCTTGTAGCCTATTATGGAGCAGGTTGCAGATCCTCCTACTCAACATCATATTTCTCATATGGTCCTGCTTCTAGCATATCATGCACCCCATCATTATCTGTGGCCACTCTTGTTGGTGTTGTGGTTGTGTCTGGATTTGCATTGGTTTTGTCGGCACTAGAATTAGAAGACATCTTGGGTTTTTCAATGTCTTCTAATGGCTGGTCGTCATAAAACACTATATCTCTGCTTCTGATGTCCTTATTTTCCTTTGGATCCCATAAACTATATCCAAATTCCTCGTCTTCATAGCCTACGAAGATGCATTGACTAGTTCTTGCATCGAGTGTCTGCCTAAGCTTCTTGGATATGTGTGCAAAGGCTAAACAACCGAATGTTCTAATGTGAGAATAGAAGAGATTCTTACCAGACCACACTTTCTTCGGAATCTCAAAATTCAATGGTACATATGGTGATCTATTGAACAAGTAGCAGATGGCACAAACAGCTTCTCCCCAGAATGGCTTTGGCAGCTTAGCCATGTTGATCATGCTTCTGACTTTCTCCATAATGGTGCGGTTCATTCTTTCAGCAAAACTATTATGTTGTGGAGTGCGTGGAACAGTCTTTTCATATCGAATGTCGTGGCTTCTACAATAAGAACGAACTCTCTAAAATTGTATTCACCTCCATTATCTGTGTGGAGGCACTTCAGTTTCTTCCTTATTTCACGCTTGACAATGGCATGAAATAGTTTGAAATAATTCAGGACCTGATCCTTTGTTTTCAGAAAATACACCCATACCTTCCGAGAAGCATCGTCAATGAAAGTCAGAAAGTATTATTACCGCCTAGTGAATTAACCTCCAAGGGACCACAAACATCAGAGTGCACCAGACTAAGCAACTCTGATCTTTTTACAGAATAAGATTTAAAGGAAACTCTATGTTGTTTACCGAATAGACACTGATTGCAATGATCTAGAATAACATTCTTGGAGACAGTGATTAGATCTTCTTTATCAAGGTAGACAATTCTCTTTTTGAGAAGCCTCTTATTCAGCTACATTGAGGCTTTCTGCACATATCTTCACATGAGTCTGGTATAAAGTGTCATAAATATGTCCTCGAGCGATAACCGTGGTGCCTTTTATCATTCTCCAAGTGTCATTGCTAAAGTGGCTAGCATAGCCCTAGTTGTCAAGGGATACCCCCCGAGAGTAGATTAAGCCGAAAATATGAAACATGTCTCACCTCTTTCAGGATTTTTGTATTCCCTGCATTTGTTCGCATCTTAATATCACCAATTCCCACTATCTAAGAGGAATTATTATTTCCCATCTTCACTAATCCAAAGTCTCATACTTTGTATGTTGTGAAGAAGTCTCTGTGAGAGGTAATGTGGTAGGATACTACAGTATCTACCACCCACTCAACATCTTAAGTTGCAGTATGAAAACATGTTTCTTACTGGATGGAGCAGATAGTTACATCTCTTGAAGCAACTATTAGTGTCTCTGCATCGTTGTTCTTCGGTTGGGAATTACCTTGACCCTACTCTCGTTGCAGTTTCCGATAATTTTTCTTTAAATGGCATTCTATGCCATAATGGTAGCACTTATAGGTAGGCTTCCTTCCATATAAGGATTTGCCTCTATTTTTTCTTCTACCTCTCCCTCTACTTTGATTTTTATCTTGTTGTCTTCCTCGATTCTCCATGACAAGGGCTTGTGTCTGATCTGTGCCTACGTCTTTTCTTTTGGCCTCCTCATTTGAAAGGGCATCTTTTACCAAAGGCATGGTAAGTTTGCCTTCCCGAAGCCGAATTACTGAGTAACCATCAATATTTCCCAACTATCAGAAAGAGAACTGAGTAGTAAGAGGGCTTGAACTTCATCTCTCAGTTGCATGTCTACTGCAGATAACTGGTTCACCAGGCTTTGGAACTCATTGGTATGTTCTACAACGGAAGTTCCACTCTGTAGTTTCAGGTTCACCAAACGCCTCATTATTAAGGCTTTATTCCGAGCTGTCTTAGCCTGGAATATATCTTCCAGCTTTATCCATATTTCATAAACATCTGTATCATATGCTACATGGCGGAAGACACTGTGGCTGATCCACTGTCTAATCTGACCCAGAGTTCTGTTATTGAGTTTATTAAAGTCATACTCTTTAACAGATTCTGGTCTCACTCCCTTCACCTCGATAATATCAAATAAATATTTACAGTGTAAATATTCTATCATTTGAGGCCTTTAGAGGGAGTAATTGGTTGTCATCAGCTTAATCATGGTACCAGAAAAAGAATCTTCCATTTTCATTTTAAGTTTAAAGTTTAAAATGAGAAATAGAATAAAATTGAGGCTGATTTTCACAAATTAAGGTCACTGTTACGTCCGAAACGATCAAAAATAGTGGATTAGACATTTCGTTCGTCCAAATCCAACTCAAAGACCGTTTTATAAATTTTCAAAAATTTCTAGGGCTAAAATATAAATTTCAAAGACTTCAGAGGGCTTAGTAAAATTTACCAGGGTTGCTATCATGGCTGACACGTAGATGCCGACGTGGTAAAAGTGGGATTGGCTTACTGACGTGGCTGACACATGGCGCTGACATGTAGCTGACGTGGCGGATGACGTGTCGCTGATGTGGCTGCTGACTGTCACTGATGTGGTGTTGAATGTGCGCTGACATGGCGATGGTGTGGATGACACGTCAGCGTATTTAATCTCCAGTAGTGCGTGTGGCGCGTGGATGGGGGTGGGCTTCACTCGTCGGCGCGTGCGGCGTCCCTGGACCTTCGTTCGATCATCGAAAAATATCATCGTGCTCGTCTCGACGTGAACTAGTTGATGGTATGCTCAAAATTATTTTTTGACAATTTTCCCGAAACCCGAATTTTCCAAACCGAACCCAGTGTATAACCAAAGCTACCGATACCACTTGTTGTGATTCTCTTATCACTATAGAGTATTTTTGAGGAAAAACCGAATCTATTACTTACCAGAATATAATTACAAGTGTTTAAATTCTTTACAAAAAATTTCACTCTCTAACACTCTCAATGCTTTCTACACTTGAAGTTTTATGTTTTGGGATGGATTAAGCTTACAACCAAGCTATGAATTTATAGCCAAAGTTTGGCTTACATTTTCAACTGGTGAATAGTAATTCATTGAAAGTTTCTTTGTTATGTTGCTCCAATTCAAATCCACCAAAAGTTTGATGTTTGTTACATGCATGGTAGCTTCTCTTCGTGCATGGCAGTTGGACCCTACATTATTATGGGAGAAATCTTGCCCAGATCAAAAAAGGATATTACAAGCTATGTTTGATACTGTGGCGTATAAAGAATATTAATTCAAAAATGACAAAATTTAAATTTCACAAAAAAGTTATATGTACTCTTCATTTTAGTGGGGCAAATTAAAATTATCTCATTAATAAAATATATTTTTTAATTAATTTATAGGCCAACGACTACTAGCCGTTGGCAAGCTTGTCAACGACTAGTAGCCGTTGGTTTTTGATAGGGAGTTATTTTATTTTAAATTTTTTAATATATATTTTTAAAATGACTAATTACCCTCAATAATAGTAATAAAGGACTATTTTTAGGGACAATTTAGGCATCACTAAATTGACCAAATAATCTATAAATAAGGGTCATAATTTATTTGTCTAAACACCAATAATTCTCTCATTCTCAATTTTCTTGATTCTCTCATTCTAATTATCTCATTTTCAATTCTCCAATTAATTTAATTTTATAATTCTTCAATAGTAACAAAAAATGACAAGCTCATCTGAGAATATCATGTACAATGTCCCAATCCAAGAGAGTGGCCAAAGTATTAGTATACGAAGAAGTGAAGTTAAGTCTCGATCTTCTGATATTTTTAAAATTCATTTTTATTTAGTCGAGACTGAAAATAAAGGTCCAATAGTAATATACAATTATTGTGGTGTATTTTACAAATTTACTGACAGATATGACAATATGAACAAACTTTTAGATAGACATCATTCCGCTGAAATCAAACTTAATACAACACAAATACAAATGGGCATGTACGTTTCCTCTAATAGAGGTATAAGTTCTTTAGTTTTATTTAAATAAACTGATGATAAAAATATAGAAGAATTTGCTAAATTTACTTGCATGATACATCTTTCTCTAAGTTTTGGAGAAAATTACTTTTACTTATTACTGTCGAAATTCTTTAAATCCAACTGCCTATAAAAAATGATTTAATAGAATTATTTAATGATTATGTCACTATATACAACTTGCACTCAGTAGCTCAATTACAACAAAATAGAAAACAAAAGGAAATCTTGACTAAAAATTCGGAATTATATAATTATTTATCAATAAATTTTGAGTTTCCTGCTAAAAGTATTGTAGGTAAAAAATTTCAACTGCTTAACTGGTGGAACCGACATCAAAATATCTATCATGTTTTATTGATTATTGCTAAAGAGATGCTTATAGCACCTGTTTCCACTGTTGTGGTTGAACAAGCCTTCAGCTTATAAGGTATTATTTTTTAACGAGACGGTCTTCATTACATCCAAGCACTTTAGAAGCAACCACATGTGTCGATAATTGGACCAGAGCTGATCTAAGGTAACAAGAAGATATCCCTGATGATTTTGAAGACTTGTTTGACAATGCATCTGCAAGAGAAACATGAGCTGAATGATCAACAACATAAACAGATAACGATGATGAGTAAATAATTGTAATAAGGTTAACTATCTACAAAAATATAATAGAACTACATGAGCTTTAATTCCTCTCACCCCAAGAGGATGCATAAGCAGCTTAATTTTTTATAAATTTAAGTTCTTGCACTTTTATTTTTAATTTACGTTTTTAATTTAATGTAATAATTTTCTCATTATTTGTATTTGGTAATATTAATAATATCTTATTTCTATTTTTTAAATGAATTTTCAATTTTTTAGATTAATTAAAAAAATTCGGAACCATTCGGTTCGGTTCCGGTTCCCGATTCCCAGTTTCACAATCTTGTGAAACAGAGAACCATTTGGTTCTATTTTGGTTCGAAATCAAACCAAATCGAATCGATGCCCGGATCTAGGGGCTCTTGAAGTGGCACTACCACTAGTTTCATATATAGAGACTCTAGGTTAACTCTATTTACATACGTAGTTACTAGCTAATGAATCCAGGTTGTTAATTAAATGCAAGAAAATTTCTATTATATCAAAGTTGTATCACGCCATTTATGAAACAATCCAATAATATTTTGTCATGTATATTAAAATAATAATAAAAAATACTATATAAATTATAATTATATTTAATACAACTCTACATAATCAGATGGTGGTACTAGATCACCCTTGTAATGATAATATCACAAAATTCCTTGTTTTGTTACCGTCAACAGGTGGTCAACATTCTGTTCATTCATCTTTTGTCCTATACACCACGTGGACATTTTTTTTTTTAATTTAATTTTGAATGATCTAAAAAGTTTCTCGAACTTACTAAAACACCCTCAAACTGAGAATGTTGAATCATTCCCAACATGATAAGTGACATATTTTTATGATGATTTTTAAGATAATTTTTAAGGTGGATAGCTTTACTCAAAATAAATTAATCAATAATAAATAAATAAATATATATATATATATATGGTGTGAGAGGAAAAAGAATGTAACGGATGATCAAGATTAAGAGAGATATTTTATCCAAAGACTATCTTTATGTAGCTTAATTGGTGGCTTAAATTATTTTATTATAATCCAATTATTTTAATCATGACAGTCTCGTCATAATGTATAAACTTTATGTTTTGGTCCCATCATAATTACAAGTTTGTTTGTTTGTTTTGACCTTAAGTTTGTAGTTTCTCTACCATGGTTCCTATTGAACCAAAATCTTAATTACACCCCTTGTTGTAATGTTTTATTAGATACCCCGTTCTTAAAATGTATGATTTGGTAACAAAGAACTTAAGATTTAATTGTCAGGTCTTGAGTTCAAATATTTCTTGTAAAAATTTGAGACTGTCGTGAATTTTATATGTTCCGCTTAATTCTAAATAGGATAATTTGATGGTGAAATTTCCAATATTCAAAAAAAAAAAAAAAAAAAAAAAAAAAAACTAACATAGTCTCCCATCTCACCGAAAATGATGTCATAAAATAAAAAGGCCTACCTACAATAATGTCTTAAAAAAGATGATCAACAAAATGAGGTTGATAGTCTCAATGAGACCGTCTAATAAAATCAGGTTATATTTCTTAATTTTATGTCATTATCACAATCATTACTATAATTGATTTGCTAAAATATATGTGGCAGCAGGTGCTGAACTATGTCAAGGCTTAGGGTGCCCATGGATACAGTTGAGACAGACGATCAACTGAGGCCTCAAATTTTATTTTTTTCATTTACTAATTTGTTTATGTAATTTTACAAACTATAAAACTAATGCCAAGTCTATTCTTGTAAATGGTTGAAACCCTTAACTCATATAAGACCCCCAAAAATTCTGTGAAGTAAATTCATCTAGAGTCTCTATATACTTTGAGCCGCTCCTATTGAAGCTTTGGGCCCTTATCCCAAGATCGAAAAAAGGTTAAAATGTTTTCCCAATATGATATTTAACCTATTTATGCGTAAAATTTATAATTTGTATTTTATTTTGACCTAGTTTCTCTACTAAAGTTTGAGTTGGATTAAAATCTCAATTCTATCATTGTATGGCAAAGAAATACTAGATATAATTACGAGTAACGTGGTTTACTTATCTCATCAAACACTTTCTCACAAACATTTTTATTTTTTATTTATGATTTGTTTTCTCAAAGAGCCAAAAGTTAAAAAGGCCATTAAAAAAGAATCCATATACATATCAATTGCAAGAGACAAAACAGAGGAAACATATTTAGTTCAAAATGAATACCTTATTGCTGAATTTTCAACGCCAATCAAGAAGAAGAAGGCAGCTATACAAATCACATGTTTAGTTTTGTTGTTTATTGATCATCTCTCTGTCAAAAGCTTTAACATTATTGTCTCCTTCACTCAATTATAAGAGAGAGGGCTTCCAGGATCTCACCAAAAATTACCAATACAACAATGTCGTGTTTATCTTATGAATCAATAACCAAACAAATTTCCGCTAAACGTCATTGTGCTCCATTCGAGTTTTTATTTTTATTAAACTCAATATATTTTAAATCTTTTTTTCTTAATAATTTATATTTATATCAATTTAGATATTCCTCGATATCGTTTGACTTATGGAACTACCAATTTACTCTCATGATACAACCCAAAATCACATGTTTTTAATTTTGTTTAACCCCCAAATATTAATTTTATTAGCTGTCTGGATTTATTATAGGTGTCCAAATCTTAATTAAGGCTTTTAAAGACCTGGACATGATATCTGCCACTTGAAACATTTTTCAAATTGACAAGAAAACCTATAATCTGATGAGAAAATTACAAAGTGTACCACTAAGTACCAAGATGTTTCAAAGGGTATATTGGTCAAAGAATTTGTGCTGTATATATCTATGATTAACCGGCCACTTGGCTAGAAATGAGTCTTATGTGACCACATGCGTGGGAGTGGAACTCCGGTAAGCAAATATCACTCACCCAAATTAAAAATTAATTAATCACCCTTAAGCTTCAAAAGATAATATAAATTTAAAAAAAAATTATCCTAAATTACCTTTGCAAGGTAAAACCCACTATTATAATTATAATTCTCAAAAAAACATGATCAATTTTTAACAAAACAAATCGAGAATCAGACTATTTAGATTTAAATTTTTAAATATTTAAATATGACTGAAAACCTTAAGACTCGTATTCTATCCACACTAAATAAAAATAGTTTACAATCTGATGTATGTATGTCCTATTTGATATTGTAGTTTGATTTGTAATGAGATGATAAAATTATGTTTTGATTAAAGCATAATTTTTAAATATTTAATTAAAAATAAAATATTATAATAATCTTTTTAGCTTAAAATAAAATTATATATTACCGTTTATAAATCACTATTTATTTATCATACTTTTTCGATTGCAATCCCAAACAAAGTCGTAGATAATTCCCCACAAATAGTATATTACATCATGGAAAAAAAAAAACTTGTACCGTGTCATTTACAAATTACATTGAAATTTTACAAAAAGCATATATGATAGAAATGCATCATTTATTAGAATATATATATATATATATATATTAGTTCCCAAGGTGTACATGAGATGTTTACATATTCTAAAACATATCCTTGACTCTCCTGTTTCGCCTTCACCAGACAACTTAAATTTTAATAATCTCACCCTCTATAAAACACTTTTTTTTTTGAATCATTAAAACTCTCGACTGTCTCAGGCTCTTACAAGAAACGCACTCTCTAGATTCGAAACTAAGACCTCAATATGAGATTTTAAATCATACACCACCAAACCACGTCTACCCACAATTACAAGACAAAGTGATTAAAGTTTCATAACACTTAATTATATAAGCTTCCCCATCCTTTATAATTCACATGCACTCAGCTCACTACCCAAGACCCAAAAGCAAAAACAAATTGCTCTTCACTATCCCATCTAAAATCCCACCCAAATAATTTGACCAAAAAAAATGGTTTTTATGGAAATTGTTCAAGCTAGTGAAGCAACCACTAGATCTATTATTAATGAGCAACCCACAAGTCCTAGAATTTCATTTTCAGCTGATTTTCTTGACGAAAGCAACTTCATTTCAATTACTCCACCTCATCAAGAAAAGGGAGATGGAAGAAATATTAATGCTGCAGATTTTGAGTTTCTTTCAAACACTAATGGTGTGAGTAGCCACAACATGTCAAGTGCTGATGAGCTTTTCTTTGAAGGAAAGCTGCTACCCTTTTGGCAAATCCAGCATTCTGTAGAGAAGCTCAACAAAATCAGCCTCATAACTCAAGATTGTGAACAGGAAGAGGCTAACAAGAAAGCTGCTGCTGCTGCTGAGCCAAGAGTAAGTTGGTTTGTTGATGATAACCCATCACCAAGGCCACCAAACTGCACCGTTTTATGGAAAGAGTTGCTTAGGTTAAAGAAGCAACGTGCACCTTCATTGTCACCGTCTTCTTCTTCATCTTCAACGTCGTCTTCTTCAAGCTCATTAGCTGATATTATGACTAAAGAAGAGGGCAAAGAGGGCTCTAGAAAGAATAGAGATAATAAGCATGTTAAGAGAATTAAAAAGGGATTAGAGAGGACAAGATCAGCAAGTATTAGAATCAGGCCAATGGTAAATGTGCCCATTTGCACACAAGTCAAGAGCTCTGCATTGCCTCCTCTATTTCCTCTTAAGAAAGGAAGATTAGAGAGGTGAAGTGAAAAGTGAAACTCTCATGAACAATGATAAAATTTGTCTAATATGTTTTCATTTTCCATGTTCATTTCATTTGAAATTTTTCACAAATTTTCTATGTTTCTTTGTTTAGTAAGTTAATCTTGATCATGTTGGATCTGAGATTTATTACAATGTAAATTCTGACATTTTATCTTACTGGATGGCATTAACATTCTGATGCATTAGCTCATTATTTTTCTTTTTTCAAATCTGGATCCGATATTGAGTTTAGTTATGTTAAGTTTTTCAAACTATCAATCATATTTTATTAAAAAAAAAACAATACAATGCTCAGTCCAATATCGGATATAAATATATTTTTTTAACCCTTTGGGTCATTTGTAATATTTTGATTCTCAATTTCGTCCTGATAACAGAAAAAATAAAACTTTAAATCTAAGATAAAGATCGACACAAAGTGCATTTTTGAAATAGGAAGTGAACAGTAGCAGTCATGGCACATGCAAGATGCAGGGATTCTGAATTTGGGGGTCCTACTAAAAGGATCAGCAAAGAGCCAGAGGAATCTGATTCAATGGCTCTAGCAAATTTTGCATCTAATTAATGAATGTTGAATTATTTTGGGTAAAAGAGAAAGATCCGGACACCATAGGCCCTAATTCTCTATTATAAATCAGAAAGGATGTTATCATCTGCCAAAAATGGAAATTGGTGAAAAAAAGGAAAAAAGTTGGCTATGAATGATGCTTCTGTAAAATCTGACCGTAAAGTACAATCCATTAAAATTTTTGAATTTCTTTCTTTCATTAATGTTGAGCAAGCTCGACCAGACAGATTGAAACCCACATGGAATACAGTATATTGGTATTCAACAGGAAGCCTCGTGTTAACAGTCACAAGAGAGAATAAAATTTTTATATATAAATATCAGCTCAACGCCGTAAGTCCCACAATAACATGTTCATACGTAAGTTCAAATCATATCTAATTATGAATGCATATAAGATACATTTTTCAAATGTATTTATCATTGATTTATCCTTAAATTATATTTTTAATAGTGTTAAATGTATTAATATTCATTATTTTATTATCTAGGATGCATTATATGAAGAATTGCGCAAAAATGAGTGAAAAATCTGAAATTCTCGATTTGCACCAGTGACTTCCTTATTTACGCAATTTTTAGCATTTTAGCCATAAAGTTTTCATACGATGTCTAAATATGATGATTCAAGTTGCATTGAAAAAAAGACTCCATTATCTATAATTTTTTAGTTTATAATAGTCAAAATCGAGCTTGAATCTATAAGTAATGCATTGCGCGCTAATGGACTTTAATTGCCGCTCCAATGGAGGTTAGAGAGCGACATTGATACGAAAGACTCCAAATTGAATAGAAAAACAGGTTTTTATGATATTTATAATAGGAGAATGTGTACGGTTACTTGAAATATGTTTTTTAGGAGCCAATTAAGCCTCTTTAAAAGCCAAAACACTCTCTAAACACATCAACCTTTCAAGAACAAGAAGATAAAAAAAGGATTAGAAGAGAAGATTGTGTTGGACAATTATGATCCATCGCATCACTATTTATACAAAACATGGTGTTGTTGTACAAATTAACTATGTGACAAAGGAAATTTCTCTGTTATCATTTGTAATTGGATTACCGGGATGTATAAATGATAAAAGTCCATATGATTTGTTCCGGATTAATAAGATATGAGACAATATTAATCCACTAAGGTTTAATCATTAAAATATCCATAGTCATAGTATTATCGAGATTGGACATCGATAATGTGGAATAGACTAGTATTGTACTTGTGCGCGTTGTGTGAGCATAACGACATAGTTCTCATATATTTAAGTATTGGATACTTAAGCAAGTGTGATAGGAGGTTGTGTTTTACCGATGGTACGGAAAACAGCTTCGCTCTGGATAGACCCCGTGGATCCCATAGGTAGTATGTATTTGTGTCTATGGGAGTCCGCTTCAGGGTAGGTGTATTTGGTCTTAACCTGAGACTTGCATCGCTAATACTTGCGACAATCAATATACTTTGGTTTTGGTCGTCCAGGGCTTTAACAGGTTCTGTGTACGCCTCTTCTGGGTATATTGAGAATCGTAGTGTATTGGGTGCGATGTCAAGATGGAAGTATCACTTCAGTCATATGAAGATGATGATCACGTAGGATACGGAATTAGTACTCTTATGTACTGCAGTCATCGGGATAATATGACTAGGTCATGTTTATACGATTATAGAGACTAGTTACCAGAGATCTGATATATGCTTCGTATGGGGCAGACACAATTTCAGCCTCAGGCCTAGCATGTGACATCCGATACTGGATCGTAATATGCAATACTACGTATACTACGCCTGAAAAAGATTACATATTCCTTAAAAGAATATTTATGGAGAATTGGGTAGGCACGGTGCTTTACTAGAAGCCAACCATGTCTTGTAAATCGGTAAGAATGTGGTACGAGGTACGCACGTGTTCGGATATTCCGAAGACCGAATTTACTGCCAACATATCCATGGATCTCATGGGTCGCTTCCAGAATATTCACCGATGACGTATGACTTGAACATAATTAATCTGGGATTAATTAGTAGAGAGAGAAAATTAATCTAGGATTAATTGTGGAGAGATTTTATCTGGGATAAAATACTATTAGAAGAGAGAGAACGATTAATTTGGAATTAATCGGTAAAATAATATATTCGATATATTAAATGAAATTTGATTTCATGACGGAATTAGAATTGGATTTTAATTCGGGCTAACGAATTAATTTGGAATTAATTCACGAGCGACGTGAATAGTAATTTTGCTAGGCATAATTATTTAATTAAATTTGATCTAATTACGTCGCAACAGAAAATTCGTTAATTCGGAATTAGCGAACCCGAGCCCGGTTGCGGGCCCACTCTGATTTTGAATTAAAGTGTGGCCCACACTTATCACATCACCTAGTCAATTTTATCAACTTTTTGTTGATAGAAGTAGATGGGATTTTGATGGTTGCTTGTTTCTTACACAAACATTATTTAAGTTGATGTGATAATGACTTGTACCAACTTTTTGGAAAATTGGTAAATTATAATTGATTTTTGAAATCAAATACACAACACATTTTTTCCTCTCTCTCTCATTCCTCTCATTGGCCGAATTTGGTCTTCTTATTTTTCTCCATGGCCGAATTCAAGAGCTCAAATTTTCTCTCCATTGGCGTGAAGCTTGGCTTCTTGCTAAGTGATTTTGCTTCAAAAATCCAAGGTGCTAACACATTCAAGGAGTCTTACAAATGTGTTAGGGAAATATATCCATGAGTTTGGAATTCAATGAGATGCTTGGAAGCTTTACATACATCAAATGGGAGCTTGGAGCACAACACAAAGGCTTGGAATTTTTGTTATCTCCTACATCCAAAACCGATCAAAGTGAGTATTTTCTGCATTCTTACTTTGTTGTATTCACATGATTTCTTGCTTAATTGATCTTGGTTTGACCTAGAAAACCCAACAGATTGAAGCTGGACAACCTTCATGATTTATTTTCTATATCCATTCTTTGTGATTTATTATGTTGAATACTATGATGATTTTGTTTATCTTCTTTATCATGAACTAGATCTTGTTCTAGGATTACAATGGTACCCTATATGAACTTTTATTAATTGAATCTTTTTATAATTGAATTGTGACCTTCTATGTGGATTATTTATCATTCTCTTTACATAATATGTTCTATTACTTGATCAACAATAGGATAGTTGTGGTAAACCTTAAGAAACTTGGAACATGGACTTTTGGTTTAGCCTTGAGAATTGAAAACATGTGATCTCATTCTATTGAATAGATTACTGTGTAATTATAATGAGTTTAATTTAGATTAATTATCATAGGAATATAAGTAATTAAACTAAGTTTGACGTTTCTCCTTGACCATTGGAAGAGACTTGTAGATAACTTCATGTTTTGGGTTAATAATTTATCATAGTTAATCAGTTATAAAGAGAGGATAAAGATTTAAATGAATATTATAGGGAAGTTGTGATCTTAGGTTCTTTTTATCTTATTACTTTCTCCTGTTTCAATTTACTTTTCTTTTCCTTTGATTTAGTAGTTGTACATGCCAAATTTGGGCTGTGGGCATAATCGTCTTTTTACCTCAGGCCTAATATCAAACAAATCTCAATTCCTTCAAATCGCTACTCAAGGGCTAAGGTTGGACCTAGGAACTGAACACTGTTGGGTTTCTACTATAGGTCCCAAGGATCATTTTAAGCAATGAAATAATATGTGAATATCTCAAAGAAGTTGCAGAATACTTACATTGAGTGGTTGAGCGATGCGACGAAGAACAAAACTTTTTATGCCCTTTGATACTCCTCCAAGGCTCACGGTATTTACTGATTTTTGGCTCCTCCAATTCGGCCATTGTCCTCCTCCAAGCTCCAAGATTTTGAAGTGTATTCCAAGCCCACGTGTGGGTTTCCCTATCAACTTCGCAAGACTCTAAAGCGTGCTAGCACTCGGTAATTTTTACCGCAAAAATCACATTGGTTCATCTTGCAACCTCTCGGCTTTGGATGAACAAAAAAGAGAAAGAAAGCCCCTTGGGCGTGAAGATGGAGAGAAGATGGAGAGAATGAGTTGTGTTAGGTAGTTAATTGATTTCAAAAATCAAAACATATACCAAACATTTAAAATATATTAAATGTCCTTCATGCCATCACACTTGAGTGTCAAACACTCCTCCATCACTATTCACATCACTCATGACAAGTTGTCAAGTCACTCAAAGTGACTAGACATCACATCAATCAAAGTGACAAGTGATTTGACGCTAGATGTGACTTGTGGGCCACACTTGAATTCGAAATATGAGTGCGTCCGTAAGCACTTCCGGGCTCGGGTTCGTTAATTCCGAATTAACTAGTTTTTCGTTGCGTCGTAATTAAATCTAATTTAATTAAATAATCATGCCTAGCATAATTACTATTCACGTCGCAAATGAATTAATTCTAAATTAATTTGTTCGCCCGAATTAAAATCTAATTTTAATTCCGTGTCGAAATCAAATTTCGTTTAATATATCGAATCTATTAATTTATCGATTAATTCCAAATTAATCGTTATATCTCTTTAAATAATATTTTATCATAGATAAAATATATTCGTAATTAATCTCATATTAATTTTCTCTCTCTTCCAATTTAATCCCAGATTAATAAAGTGCGAGTCATACGTCATCGGCGAATCTTCTGGAAGCGACCCATGAGATCCCCGGATATGTTGGCAGTAAATACGGTTATCGGACTATCCGAATACGTACGTACCTAGTACTACATTTTTTCCGATTTACAAGATAATGTTGGCTTCTAGCAAAACGCCATGCCTACCCAATTCTCCAGAAACATGTTTACAGGAATAAGCGATCTATATCAGGCGTAGTATACATAGTATTGCGTATGTCGATCCAGTATCGGATGGTCACGTGCAAGGCCTGAGGCTGGAATAGTGTATGCCCCGTACGAAGCACATATCAGATGTCTGGTAACTAGTCTCTATAATCGGATAACTATGACCTAGTCATATTATCCCTATGACTGTAGTACATAAGAGTACTAGTTTCATATCCTATGTGATCATCATCTCCACTATAACTGAAGTGATACTTCCGTCTTGACATCACACCCAACACACTACGATTCTCAATATATCCAGAAGAGGCATACACAGAACCGGTTAAAGCCCTGGACGACCAAGACCAAAGTATATTGATTATCGCAAGTATTAGCGGTGCAAGTCTCAGATTAAGACCAAATACACCTACCTTGATTCGGACTTCTATAGACACATAGTTATATTACCAATGTAATTCCGAAGGGGTCTATCCACAGCGAAGCTGTTTTCCGTACCATCGGTAAAACACAACCTCCTATTACACTTGCATGAGTATCCAATACCCAAATATATGAGAACTATGTCGTTATGCTCCCATAACATGCACAAGTGTATTACTAGTCTTTTCCGCATTATCGATGTCCAATCTCGATAATACTACGACTAGGGATATTAATGATTAAACCTTATTGGATTGATACTGTCTCATATCATCTCAATCCGGAACTAATCATATGGACCTTCTATCATTTATACATCTTGGTGATCTAATCACAAATGAAAAAAGAGCAATTTCCTTTGTCACATAGTTAATTTGTACAACAACACATGATCTGTACAAATAGTGATGTTATGGGTCATAATTGTCCAACAATCTCCCACTTGGCCTATAGCCAATCACTCAGGTACTTTACACCTGAACTATGTACGGGTCGTTCATACTTCTGCTGAGAAAACAGCTTTTGTCTGCGGATTTAAAATATTATCATCTGATGTGATTTATGCGATCATCATATCACCACGATGTATGATTCGATGAATCAGATGAAAACAGTTTAAGTATATATCGGATCATTGATGAGACCGTTAATTCTTTAGCCTGTGTTGTAGCCTAGCTAGTTGCTAACAGAACTATTTCTAATCTAATTAGAATTATTTAGATCTAAGATGCTACTATTGCTGCGACAGTCGCAACAATGTTCCGCTTTTGTTGTTTATTCGATAACAGTATCTTGCTTGGAAGATTTCCAGCTCACTGTTCCGTTATCCAAACTTTATAGTACCTTTTTTACGACTTACAGTCGTTATTATCGGTTTGGAAACTTGTAGCAGTGATCTCAGTCACTTCAAGTGCTCATTCTCCATAGATTAAGAAAGCATCCTTAGTTCGTCTAAGATACTTAAGGATGTTCTTAACATCAATCCAGTGACTATCACTTGGATTGGCCTGATTGTGACTCCATATGCTCAAAGCATATGAGACACCAGGTCACGTACATTTTTCAATGTACGAGTTCTCGGAGAGTGTCAACAACTTTTAGATCTAACCTAGTAGATCTTTATTCTTAGAATAAAGGTTGTTTCTCCCAAGAATTCTACGGAGAATAAAGGTTGTTTCTCCCAAGAATTCTACAGAGAATTTCTCATGAAAGCCAAGCTTACATCGATTATATTATATGAGAATATCATTTCCAATAAATGACATATCATCATTATTTAGGACATTGATTGTCAGTGCGCTCCCACTAACCTCCTTATATACACAAGAATCATTTACGTTTTGAATTAAATCATACACCATTATGATTACATCAAAATGATTGTTCCAAGAACATACTGCTTACTTCAATCCATACATGGATCGAATAACCTGCAAACCTTGTTTGCTAGTTTTGGTACGACAAAACCGTCAGGATGTTAATAAACATCCTCCAAAAGATTTTCGTTAAGGAAGGCGATTTTGACGTACTGCTACCATATTTCATAAATGAAACATGCAGCATCAGCAAGCATTATCCAAATGGATTTAACCATGGCAACGGACAAAAGGATCCGTCGTAATCAACACCATGTTGATGACAATACCCTTTCTGCATAAGCCTAGCTCTATACGTTGGTATGTTGCCATCCATGTATGTCTTCCTTGAAGACTTATATAGTACCAATAGGCATAATGCCTTGCGGTACAACAACTAGTATCCAAACATAGTTGTTATACATGGAATCCATTTCGGATAGTATGACACTTTGCCATAATAGGGAGTCGATACCTTGTATCACTTCCTCATACGTATTCGGTTTTTTCTTCCTCAATAAGATTGACATCTTAATGAGGTGAGATCAGAAACCCATACCTCACAGGTTGTCTTCTGACTCTCTCCAACTACGCAGTTCTTGTGTATTTGAAGATTATGGTACAGTTTCATCCTTGAAGAACTGTTTGTGTTCCATTAAGGACTCGGTGCCTTGAACAGTATTACTCCGATTTTCATCGAGTTTTACTATCCTCCCACTTACCACTGCATATCGGTATTCCTCTTAGGAAAATCGCATGGGGAGCAACAATTAAATTATTCTCTTGTGAGATGTATAAGTACTATACTTTAGTTACCCTAGGATAACCAATATATTAGGCACTTATCCGATTTGGGTTCTAGTTTGGTATCATCCAAACGCATGCCCAACATTCCCAAATCTTCAGGAATGAGAAAACCCAGTTCCTTTCCTGTTCATATCTAATATGAAGTCTGTCAAACAGATTTTCATGGAACCTTATTCAAAATAAGTATTGCACTGTTAAATGCTTATCCTTTGAAGGAAAATGGTAGCTTGGAGCGACTCATGATTAACCTTATCATGTTTAACAAATTCGATTTCTCCGTTCGGACACACCGTCAAATTGACGTGTTCCAGGAGGAGTCTTCATTGAAAGAATACTATACTCTTTCAAATATTTGAGAAACTTATTGCTTAAGTATTTTCATCATGGTCTAACCATGATGGTTTTATACTTTAGACGATCTGTTTGTCTACTTCGTGTCGTAACTCTAAAAGTTTCCGATTTGTGTTTCAAAAGAAATACATAACTATAACGCGATGCCACATCCGTAAAGGTCACGAAACATTCATATCCACCTCTAGCCTAGCTAGATATGGGCCCACTTATGTCACTATGAATAAAGGCTAACAGATCGGTGGCAATTACACTTTTACCGAGTAAAGGTGTTTTAGACACTTTGCCTAATTAACTATATTCGTAGACTTTATTTGAATGGAATCAAAATAGTCTAAGTACCCACTCTTCAAAAGTACAGATATACGAGTCTTGTTTAAATGTGTCCCAGACAACAAAGCCACAATTAAGTTCCTTCTGATCAAATCAGTTTGAGCTATTTGTTTGTCAAGTTATATGTTTGAGATTTATTTATATTTAAAATATAAATACTGTTATTCACATCTAATGTGTTTATCTCAATATCATCTTTATAAAATAAAAAACTTTAGTGTTCTAGAATATAAAGGTACACTCGCAACGAGTTATACTCAATATAAAGATAATGTTTCTAGTCAAACTAGGTATATTATAACAGTTTCCCAATTTAAGTACACACACGAAGGGTAGTTCCTTAACTTAGGTATCTGCGGTTAAAACAACGACTTTCGTCCCGTTTCTGATTCGCAGATAAATCTCATCTGAAGTCAGTATCCTGCTAATGAGCAGATTCTGCACATCAGTACATATTTATGTACCACTTTTAGTATCTAAAATCCAATTTTAATACTAATAGTGAACATGTTTATGACAAACATCTTTGAAGCCCGGAGCCTTACACCGTCTTCATCTCCTTCATGTCTGCCATGTCCATACGGCAGTCACGCTTCAATGACCCTGTTTGCCACAGTTTAGGCAGACATCTTGGGATATGTTCTTTGTCTTCCTAGAAGAATTTAATGATTTTGCCTTTGCCCTTTTCACACCCCAGAAGCCTTCGGCCAATCCTTGCCTTCTAGAATATCGAAGTAAGATGCGTCTTGCGCTTCTTGCCCTATTGAAAACTTTAGCTTTGGCTCCTTGAGCATAGCCATTAACTCTCCAAGAGTTATCTATTGCAATTAATGCTTCTAAGATTTAAGTATAAATCTATAAAGATCCTTCAATTTCAACATCATGGTTTAAAGATCTAATCCTTAATTATGACAATGAAATTAAGGAGTCATTGCGGCAAGGTTAACGGATTAAGCACTAAAGTTATCATTACATGAATCTTTCAAAGATCATGCTCTACTTATTTGCTTAACTCCGGGCTTAGGCCTAAGATGTTATTTTATCAAATAAAGTAACTTCTTAGTTTCCAGGACTATCCTGAAATTTTATTCCCAATTTGAAAATTAAAGTCGTTTAAATACATTTTCCGTAGGATTATGTTTTAAACACTAATCTTTCAATTTATGTTGATTCTAATAGTCCAACTATTTAATCAACGATTTGAGGTACTATTTGTATATAATGATTACTATAGTCCAACTATATATTCAACCATACTTTTAAATGATTAAATTCAATTATATTGATTACTATAATCTAATTATAAAATCAACTATAAATTGAAATAGTTTGAATACAGTCCAACTGTTAATTAAAACAACATTAAATTTAGTCCAACTAATATATTTATTAATTGACGAAATTTGAAATGAGCGCGTATAGCAAGTAACTAAACGAAATTGCAAATCTAATACTTGCCTCCCACTATTTTTCGGCGAGCCTCTAACCCTCTGTTGAGTACTCGGGAAACCTTATTTCCTAGTGGGCTATGATCCCGTTAAATAACACACAATCTTGACTTTGGCCAACAAATTGTATGATACTTAACTAGGTAGATCTCTAAGATCAATTGGATCCAATGCAATTCCTAGATCCAGTAGGTGGACATCCAAGTCCGAAACGAATATCTTATATATGCCAATATATCCAATATATTCCCTAACCTTTTTCCTCTGAATCAATTAAGCTTGGCTTTGGCACAACAAACTTAATGACCCAATTAAGCGGAACCTATTGACATTGGAAAGCTTCGTAATCGATGTCGATGGACAAGAAGTGATCTTGACTTTGGCCAACAAATCACGACTTGGACAAGACACCAATATGGAACAAAGCTTTCATGATTCAAACACATCCACGACGGACAAAGGTCTTGACTTTGGCCAACAAACCAATACCAGTCTTGGATCTTGAGTAAGAATCACTCAATGGAAGGAAAAATGCTTAATATTTTCTGATGGTTTTTCGCGTGAAAATTGGCAACCAATTTATTATCTTTGTTAAGGTCTCATCATCATACACCCTTAAACATGCATTCTAAACACATAATAAGGCGCGTAAGTAAATATAATAATGATATGCAGATGGAAACTTAAACACATTGTTCCTAGAACAAATCTCTTCATTTCCTCTCTCCCGCTAGCACAAGTATTACTTCTACCCGTTACATAACACTTCTAAAGAAACAACATTTACATTGAGGGGAATAGGTGAGAAGATAAATACACAGAGTAAGGAGGTAATAGGCTGGACACGCAGGTCCAATTAATAAATTCTAAATTTTTTACAATAATTTCCAAAATTGCCTCACCCATCTAATATCCATCTGATATACATTATTCATGCATCGCAACCATGTATTCACACAAGCATGTTATCAATCAATCTAATCCAATTAATTAATCAAAATATTAATGATCATCCAATGTTCAAACAACGATTTGATTTTGGGCGAGTCAAACTCGTTTTGCGAATAAGTACTCAAAGTGCGAATTCTTGAATTATATTAAACTACAAATTAAATCCAATTCAATTTGCATTTAATACTAATTCATTTATTTAATTCCAAATTAAATACTACACTTTATTAACGAACCTTTACGACTTAAATTCCAAATTTAATCGTTACGGGTCTCAAAGCCCGATTAACATCCAATGTTAATTTAATTAAAGTCCAAAGGGCTTTTAATTAATTTCATAAGGCATGGGCTTCGGCAACCAAAGCCCAATCAAGGAATAACCCCATAAGCCTAAAAATCAATTTAGGCCCATTAGGCCCAATTAAAATAAAGATCCATTAAGTCATAATTGGACTTTGTGGAAATGGTTTTGGGCCTAATTGGATCCAACCAATTTAGCCTAAACCCATCTTGGTACAACCAAGCCCAAAAAGTCCAATTACAACTTATCAAGCCCAAATCCAATTTAAACCCAACATAATTAAATTCAAAATTCCAATTTCACAATTTAATTATTCTAAGTGTATTGCCATAATTAATCAACCAAATCAATATTTCCAAAACACCAATTAGCCTAATTAATTATGCTCATTTACAACAATTAGTGTCCAACACAATTGATCAAAAATCAAACTCATTTCATGCTCATTGAGTCTCGGCAATATAGGGTTTTTCAAATCAATTCCAAATTCAATCCAATCAAATCCTAAATCAACATCCCAACATGATTCCAACTCATCCAATGAATAAAATCAAAAAATCCCAAGACATTAGGGCATCATCATTCTCGGCCAAGCCTCAAAAATTGGGGAAAAATTGATCCCATCAAATTTCATGAATTGATCCAATACAACTTCAATTAAACATCATTTAAGCATACTTAATCAAACAATTTCATCAAATCATGCTCAAAATCAATTTACCTAATTTTAACCCTAAGTTCAAGTTTCATGCTCAAGTGGCTCTGATACCATTGTTGGGTTTCTACTATAGGTCCCAAGGATCATTTCAAGCAATGAAACAATATGTGAATACCTCAAAGAAGTTTCAGAATACTTACATTGAGTGGTTGAGCGATGTGACGAAGAACAAAACTTTTTATGCCCTTTGATACTCCTCCAAGGCTCACGGCATTTACTGGTTTTTGGCTCCTCCAATTCGGCCATTGTCCTCCTCCAAGCTCCAAGCTTTTGAAGTGTATTCCAAGCCACGGGTGGGTTTCCCTATCACCTTTGCAAGACTCTAAAGCGTGCTAGCACTCGGTAATTTTTGCCGCAAAAATCACCTTGGTTCATCTTGCAACCTCTCGGCTTTGGATGAACAAAAGAGAGAAAGAAAGCCCATTGGGCGTGAAGATGGAGAGAAAAAGGAGAGAAGGAGTTGTGTTAGGTAGTTAATTGATTTCAAAAATCAAAACATATACCAAACATTTAAAATATATTAAATGTCTTTCATGTCATCACACTTGAGTGTCAAACACTCCTCCATCACTATTCACATCACTCATGACAAGTTGTCAAGTCACTCAAAGTGACTAGATATCACATCAATTAAAGTGACAAGTGATTTGATGCTAGATGTGACTTGTGGGCCACACTTGAATTCAAAATGCGAGTGCGTCCGTAAGCACTTCCGGGCTCGGGTTCATTAATTTCGAATTAATGAATTTTCCATTGCGTCGTAATTAAATCTAATTTAATTAAATAATCATGCTTAGCATAATTACTATTCACGTCGCTAACGAATTAATTCTAAACTAATTCGTTCACCCGAATTAAAATCTAATTTTAATTCCGCGTCGAAATTCAATTTCGTTTAATATATCGAATATATTAATTTATCGATTAATTCCAAATTAATCGTTCTCTCTCTTTAAATAATATTTTATCCTAGATAAAATATATTCGTAGTTAATCCCAGATTAATTTTTTCTCTCTTCCAATTTAATCCCAGATTAATAAAATGTGAGTCATACGTCATCGGTGAATCTTCGGGAAGCGGCCCATGAGATCCCCGGATATGTTGGCAGTAAATACTGTTATCGAACTATCTGAATACGTACGTACCTAGTACTACATTTGTACCGATTTACAAGACAAGGTTGGCTTCTAGCAAAGCGCCATGCCTATCCAATTCTCCAGAAACATGCTTACAGGAATAAGCGATCTATATCAGGCGTAGTATACATAGTATTGCGTATGTCGATCCAGTATCGGATGGTCACGTGCAAGGCCTGGGGCTGGAATAGTGTCTGCCCTATACGAAGCACATATCGGATGTCTGGTAACTAGTCTCTATAATCGGATAACTATGACCTAGTCATATTATCCCGATGACTGCAGTACATAAGAGTACTAGTTCCGTATCTTATGTGATCATCATCTCCACTATAACTGAAGTGATACTTCCGTCTTGACATCACACCCAACACTACGATTCTCAATATACCCAGAAGAGGCGTACACAGAATCGGTTAAAGTCCTGGACGACCAAGACCAAAGTATATTGATTGTCGCAAGTATTAGCGGTGCAAGTCTCAGGTTAAGACCAAATACACCTACCCTGATTCGGACTTCCATAGACACATAGTTATACTACCAATGGAATTCTGAAAGGGTCTATCCAGAGCGAAGCTGTTTTCCGTACCATCGGTAAAACACAACCTCCTATTACACTTGCATGAATATCCAATACCCAAATATATAGAACTATGTCGTTATGCTCCCATAATATACACAAGAGTAATACTAGTCTATTCCGCATTATCGATGTCCAATCTCGATAATACTACGACTAGGGATATTTAATGATTAAACCTTATTGGATTGATACTGTCTCATATCATCTCAATCCGGAACTAATCATATGGACCTTCTATCATTTATACATCTTGGTGATCTAATCACAAATGATAAAAGAGCAATTTCCTTTGTCACATAGTTAATTTGTACAACAACACCATGATCTGTACAAATAGTGATGCTATGGGTCATAATTGTCCAACTAACACTTCCCAGGCCCATATACCAGGACAATTCCTACAAGACAACCTATTGACTTTCCAATAGCCAAATCGAAAAACGTCATTTCCTTAGTTAATTATCCCCCACGTGATTAGCCGTTTCAGCACTGAAAAGATAAGCATTTAACATATTAATGAAAACCACATCATAAAGGAAGCATTTTGATAGCCTATATAAATAGGCAGAACTCAGTGTTACAGATTCATTAAATCTTGAACTCTAAGATTGAGCTCTCGAAGCATATCACCATATAAACACCAGCCCACCGCCCTTATGGCAACCAATAAAGGTCAAGGTAACCTAAAACCTTATTCTTCTATTACTTTTTTCTCGTTTTCACCATTGACTTGAGAGTCAGAGAGCCTACGATAACCACCACACCAATCGGTAGTAACTCATCACTCACTCTACCTTTTTTTATAGGATCGCTAGTGTCTCATCATAAAATTCTCGATTGTGGAACTAAGGAAAATTCCAGTGTCTACAATTTGGAGCCCACCGTGGGGCCCCAATGATTTATAACAGACAAATATCCCTCAGTCTACGATCCTTTCAACTCACTTACTCATGGCTTATGGCAGAGAGCAGACACCAGACCCTGTGGCCGCACAGTTGGCCATCCTCCAAGAACGGTAATGAGCTTTGGAGGAGGAAAACTTAGCCATGTGAAGCTCCAACACAAGCCTTCAGAAGCAATTGGAGCAAATTTCCTCAACCTCCCAGCAATGTGAAACTTCGGATCACCTCAGCAACCCTACCATTCAAACCAATCTATTGGGAGCATTCAACGATGTGGCGAGCGACAATCCGCCATCAAATACCCTCCCCAAAAGTCACCAAATCTCTTCAACCGACCAAGCACAGCAAGTCACCTCAACCATGCGCAAGGAAATGCAAGAGTTCAGAGAAGCAATTCTGTCCAGCCTACCTGGTGTTAGATTATCGGTGAGGAAAATTCGAGCCAGTATAATTTTAGACACTCATTTCTTGGAGACCATTACTTCAGGCCTGACATGAAGTTATTGTTGGGATATATGCCATAGAGATTCATATATTGTAAATGAGGATTGTTTATTGAAATAAAAGATTCATTATTTATTTATCAAAATTGTTTGATTTATATCGCATATTGTAAATTATCTTGTTTACCTTTGATTACTCATGTGCATTCATAATTTAGTGTATGAGTGTCATACACAATAAGATTGAAGTCTGAAGTTAGTAATCTAAAACAGTCAATAGAGACCAATCAAATTGGGTACTTTGTTTGTGGTTTATCTATAGATGCGGTCCATTCTATACTTGTATAATGACCTTGGTCCGAGATCGTTCATATGATGACATGAGAATGAAGACACCTTATATGATGTGATCATATAGGACTGGACCAAGATAGAAATGAATATCTTATAATATCCGTTAAACATAGAAATTCATTTTATCTACTAGATGGTTATATATGGATTGATCTTAATCCTGACTTTACTACGAACTCATGCATGTCAGGCTATGTCCTTTGATTTACTAAGGTGAGGTTGGTGTAGTAGTCCCGACCAATAATTACGTATTTTAGGGACATAGTTTGGTGTGTAGCTGAGAACGTTTTACATAGACATGAAGTTCACTCCTTCTTATGAGAATTAGAATGGTATCTTTCTTAAGGGTTGATTCGGTACTTGAACGAGTAGAGCGCTCAAGTCTTTCTATTGCGAATAGAAATATTTATATTCATAAGAGTTATGAATAAATTGTTCATTAGAGAATCAATAATACTTAAGGTATAAAATAATTAGAGGGTTATAACGAACTTATGACTATGAGTCGCGATGCCGAGCAGAGTTGACATTCTACCTCGTATTTACTCTTATGGGAGTCACGACGCACAACCTGGGAATAAGAAGGTGTTTAAAATATTTGAATAACATGTCATATAGCCTAGGGTTATACCCAGAAAGAGGGAGTCGACTATGGGGAGATTTCTCGCTAATAGCCATGCTAAAATCCATCTGTATTCTTCTTTCCATTGCCACATATTATGACTATGAGATTTGACAAATGGACATCAAGACTGCATTAGTGAATGGAAATCTTGATGAGAGTATCTATATGGTACAACCAGAGGGGTTCATAACCCAAGGTCAATAGCAAAAAGTTTGCAAGCTGCAAAGGTCTATTTATGAACTTAAGAAAGCATCTCGATCTTGGAACATAAGATTTGATACTACAATCAAGTCTTATAATTTTGAGCAGAACATCGATGAGCATTGTGTTTACAAGCACATCATTGATGATAATATGGTTTTCTCATTTTGTACGTCGATGATATTTTACTCATTGGGAATGATGTAAAGATATTATCGGACGTGAAAATATGGCTAGCTAATCAATTCCAAATGAAAGATTTGGGAGAGACCAGTTATGTACTTGAGATCCAAATTATTCGGGATCACAAGAGATGATTGTTAGCAATGTCTCAGATATTTTATATTGATAAGATCCTTGTGCGATTTGGGATGCGGAATTCCAAGAAAGGTAATTTGTATTTCAGACATGAAATTCATTTTTCGAAGGAACCATCTCCTAAGGCACCTCAAGTAGTTGAGGAAATGAGACATGTCTCATATGCCTCAGCGTTTGGTAGTCTTATATATGCTATGTTATGCACGAGACCTGACATATTCTTTGCAGTGGGAGTAGTCAGTATGTTTTAGTCCAACCCAGGATTAGATCATTGGGTGGCTGTAAAACATATTCTCAAGTATCTTAAGAGAACAAGAAATTATATGTTTGTATATTCTAGTGAGGATATGATCCTCAAGAGATATGGATAAACCACTCACACTTTATTACGATAATAGTGGTGCAGTGGTGAATTCCAAGGAACAAAGAATCCACAAGAGGGGAAAGCATATAGAGAGAAAATATCATCTCATTAGGGAGATAGTGCAGAGAGGAGATGTTTCTGTCACGTAGATAGCATCTGCAATGAATCTGGATGATATGTTTACAAATACCTTATCAGCTAAAGTTTTTGAAGGTCACCTAAAGGGTTTAGGATTATATGAAATGTCCCATTTGCTATAGTTCAATTTGAAGATTATTGGGATGTATGCTCTAGAGCTTCATGTATTATAAATGGGATTGTTTATTGAAATAAAAGATGCATTATTCATTTATCAAAATTATTTGATTTATATCGCATATTATAAATTGTCTTGTTTACCCATGATTACTCATGTGCTTTTAGAACATATTTTATGAGTGTCAAACACAAGAGGATTTACATATGAAGTTAGTAATCTAAAAAAGTCAATAGAGAGCATGCAAAGTAGGTACTTTATTTATGGTTTATCTATAGTCGTGGTCCATTCTATACTTGTATAACGAACTTGATCCGAGATCGTTCATGTGGTGACAGGAGAATGAAGGCAACTTTATGATATGATCATATAGGACTGGACCAAGATAGAAATGAATATCTTATAATATCCTTTAAACATAGAAAATCATTTTATCTACTAGATGGTCATATATGGATTGATCTTAATCCTGACTGTACTACGAACTCCTGCATGTCAGGCTATGTTCTTTGATTTAGTAAGGTGATCTTGGTGTAGTAGTCCCGGTCAATAACTACGTATTTCGGGGACATGGTTTGGTGTGTAGCTGAGAACGTTTTACATAGACATGGAGTTCACTCTTTCTTATGAGAAGTAGAAGAATATCTTTCTTAAGGATTGATTCGGTACTTGAACGATTAGAGCGCTCAAGTCTTTCTATTGCAAATAGAAAGATTTATATTCATAAGAGTTATGAATAAATTATTCATTATAGAATCAATGGTACTTAAGGTATAAAATAATTAGAGGGTTATAACAGACTTATGTCCCGGCTCTAATTATGAGATACTCGTGAAGGGCCAATCCGTATGTAATGACTATATCGATGGACACCATATGTAATGACTATATCAATGTGACAATATACTACTCTAAAGAGTTTAGAGATTACACTGTGTGAGTGAAGCTCACACTTCGGTTTGTTGGTTTCGAGTCATAGTTTGAATAGTCTCTACCATTTCCACTCAAGGGTTGAGTAAGGTGATCTAGCATTCCTTCAAGTGTTCCGAGAGAGTTAGAGAGAAATAGAAAATCCAGAATTTTATTTTCATCTAGAGTTGAGAGAAATGAAAATTTTCTCAAGTGTTGAGAATAGAAAGAAAAAGAGTGAGTTAGATCTTCATCTTCTTCATTCACTCTTTCTAAAAGCCAAAACATTTTGTGACAATATACTACTCTAAAGAGTTTAAAGATTATACTTTGTGATTAAAGCCCACACTTCAGTTTGTTGGTTTCGAGTCATAGTTCGAAAGATCGGGTGGTTGATCGCAGCATCGAATCTCAAAGGAAACATATCCACATCGAGGAGAAAATCCAATCACCAAGAGTTGGTGGAATTCAAATTCAACAAAAGGGGAAGGCAATAAATTTTTCACGGTCGATCCCGGTTCCTAAAGCATTTCCGCTGTGAATAAAGAAATATGTTTCCTACAGTATATGATGGGACCACAGACCCAGATGACCATGTAGTCCATTAAAAATACAAGATGACATCTACAGGTCTGGCTACACAGTAATAGGAAGCTGGAATATGCAGAGGGTTGGAGAAACATTGGCAGACCCAGCCCTCACTTGTTTCATCAATCTCCCTTACCAGTCCATATGGTTGTATCAAGTACTGGCTGATAAGTTCGTGAAGCACTTTGCGAGCTCTTGTAAGATTGAGAAAATCACAGACGACCTCAACGTGATTCGGCAGAGAAAGGGAGAATCTATGCGAAGCTATGTGGCTCATTTCAACAGAGAGAGAATATCCATTACGGATCTCCACCAGTCGACCACTGTAGAAGCCTTCACCAGATAGTGGGCTTTATAAGAAGCTGACTAAATTTCGGTGTTACACTATTGACCAGGCTATGGCCCGACCCTAAATCAATATCAGATGGGGGAAGGACAAAATAAATAGAAAGAAAGAAAGTTCCACCAGTCATCATAATGAAAGAGCACTGAATCCCCCAAACGAACCAAATGATTCATGGGCAAAGCTCCACAACCAACAAACAGAATGGTCCATCAAAGGAGAGACCATCGCCCTCTTAATCGAGATTTTGATCTCCGACCCTTGCTTTACAAGGTTCAGGATAAGACGTCACCAAACAGGCCAAGACTCCCAGACTACAACTTCAACGTTTCTCCAGGAGAATTACTCTCAGTCCTCAAGAAGATGGGGAACGAGGTGAAATGGCCCCCACACTTCAGAGACAGATTTACAATGAATGATACATGCAGATGGTGTGAATTTCACCGAGACTACGGCCATATGATAGCTGACTGCATGGCCCTAAGGTTAGAAGTTCTGGAACTACTAAATAAATGGTATCTGAAGGACTTTCTCACAGAGAAAGGCAATGCTATATTGACCCGAAGAGATGAAAGAGACGAACGAGGAGACGACCCCCACCACCACCGCTAATAAACAATACATTAATTTTTTCAGGCGGATCTGAAGTCAATTGTGTCTCATATTCGGTCGCCAAATGAAATTCAAGAGCAGCTGCAGTAGGATCTCCCCACTATTTTATTTCGATAGAAATAATGATCACTAACTTCGCAATCAGATTTTCAGACGACAGCAGCTCCATTCGAATGAACCCATATCAAGACGCTCTGGTAATCTCCTTGCAAGTTGTAAACTTTATGATCAAGTGGGTACTGGTTAATACAAGATCCTCAGCCAACATCATCTTCACCACTGCCCTGACAGATATGGGGGAAGAGTTAGACAAGATCAACCAACGATCGACTGTGCTGATAGGGTTCAGTGGGGAACATAAGTTCACATTGGGAGAAATATCTCTCCCAGTATACGTTGGAGGGGTCAACAAAATCATTACATTCTTGGTCTTGGATTGTTCGTCAGCTTACAACTTGATTATTGGCAGACCTTGGATCCATGACATGAGGGTAGTCTCTTCCACCTACCATCAAATATTGAAATTCCCTACCAAGTGGGGCGTTGTAGGCATTGCATTTTCGCATGTGAAACCCGATGATGAGTCTCAGTTGGAGGCACTACCTTTTTAGCTAAGGATATTGAGGGAAACGGAGGTCGGAAGGGGAAATTCAGAATAAGTACGTCATCAGATTCATTTCGTAAGTTCACTGTCTTCGTTAGTGCTGCGTTCGTTACTTCGTTCGAACGTCAGGCAGATTGCGGACGTTCGTGTAGCGTTCGAATGGGCGTTCGAACGGCGTCGGTGTTCCTGGTTTTGCTGCTAGCCTCGCACCCCAGCCCAATTAGCCCCCCAAAGCCCATAAAACACATCCCAATTAATAAAACACATTCAAAACACATGGGAAATTAAATTAAATATTAAATAAAATATTTAAACCATTTACCAATTAAATAAAACATAATATAATCATACATAATTAAGACAAATCAAATATATTAACTTCCTAACTAAACAAATCACATACTAAATTAAAAATATGTCATGCCTAATTAAAATCAATCATAACAAATTAAATATTTTGCATTCCTAATCTAGCCAAGATTTGTCCCCCCTCAATCTAATCCTTTCCTTGTTGAATACCAAATCAAATCCTCTTTTTAATGCCAAAATCCCTTCCTTGTGAGACAAGGTGAAGCCCTAGCCTTTCTCTATATAAACCACACCTCTCCAAGGCATTCACCTCTCCGAATTTACGCCCATCACAAGAAAAAAAAGAAGCAAAGAATTTCCAACCCCCCTCTCCAAGCTCTCCTTCCGTCACATCACCGAAAAATACACCAATACAGCAGCCCTTCGCACATCAAAAACACAGCCCAATAAGCCTTCCTATATCACCGAAACAACAACCCACAAAAATCCTCAAAACAGTAACATAAAAACTGCATTCATAATCCTTAGAATAATCACACAAGACTACACTAAAAACCCATAAAAAAACTCGGAACAGTCCGTGGAAACGTCAAAACAGGTGACCTGAACAGTGAGCAGCAAAACAGAGGTCAAACAGTAGCAGAACGGAGTTCGAACAGCAAGAAAAATAGAAAAACAGTGAGCTAGGACGCTAAACCAGTGAACCGGAGAAGTTGAGGAGCTGCACCCTTTCCGACGTCCGTGAAACACAAGCCTGAAATTTGGCAAAAAGGTTAGACCTAAGGGTGTTTTTCACACTCGTTTTTTTTTTGTTTTTTTTTATTTGTATTATTTATTGAGTATTGCTTGCATGATTGTCATGTTGAAATGCATGTTGTGGCCCTTGAGTAGATAAATATGCATGAATTATGAGATGTTTTTTTTGTTGTGGCCGTGGAATAAAATGAGAGATGTGTCAACTCTCGCGGTATATCGGATGGAAACCCGGACATAAATTTCATAGCCGATTCCGAATGGACGGTAGTATGATCTGTACTCGGGATACAACTCCACGTACCGCTTGAGTAAACGGCACCCTCTTTTATTTTTTGTTGCTTTGGTTTATTTATTTTTCGTCACTTGAATTCTGCATGTTGCTTATTTATGTATGATTCGATCGAGCGCATGGGCTTAGTAAGTGGAATGAAAGATCCCCTACGGGGAGGGGTTAAAGCCATTTACCATGATGATTTACCGCGCCGGTTGATGTGTGTTCGGTTGAATGCAAGATACGTTCAATCGGGCATACTACGTTTGATGTTATTGCTTTTAATTCTTTGTATGCATGATTCAATCGAGCGCATGGGCTTAGTAAGTGCAATGAAAGATCCCCTATGGGGAGGGGTTAAAGTCTTTTACCACGATGTTTTTCCGTGCCGGTTGATGTGATTTCGATTGAATGCAAGATACGTTCAATCGGGCATACTAAGTCTGATAATTTTTTTTAATTCTTTGTTTGCATGATTCCATCGAGCGCATGGGCTTAGTAAGTGCAATGTAAGATCCCCTATGGGGAGGGGTTAAAGCCCTTTACCACGATGATTTGCTGCACCGGTTGATGTGTGTTCGGTTGAATATAAGATACGTTTGATCGGACATACTGAGCTTGACATTGTTGTCTTTATTCTTTATGTTGCATGCATCAGGTCTGGTTCCGTTCGAATGCGTTCTCGAACGCTACACGAATGCGAACCATCTGTTTACCGTTCGAACGCGTTCTCGAACGCTACGCGAATGCACACGCACTTCCTTAATCTCATCATGCATCAGGTCTGGTTCCGTTCGAACGTGTTCTCGAACGTTATACGAACGCGAACCTTCTGTTTACCGTTCGAACGCGTTCTCGAACGCTATACGAACGCGAACCTTCTGTTTACCGTTCGAACGCGTTTTCAAACGCTACGCGAACACTCACCCACTGAACTGAGTCCTTTTCATCAGATTTCATACATAGTTTTCCTAGTAGCTATCCCCACATGTAAGAATACAATGTGTTTAATGTATTACAGTTCATATGCCTATGTCATGATAACATTTGAATATTATTTCTTGTGGTATATCGGATGGAAACCCAGACATAAATTCCGTAGCCGATTCTGAATGGACGGTAGTACGGTCTGTACATGGGATACAATTCCACGTACCACTTGAGAAGGTGCTCACATGTGTGCTTGTGTGGTTAGTACGTGTGCTTGTGTTTTCTTGAATATAATATGCCAGTGAAGTTGTATAATTGTCGCTCCTTTGATGTACTTTCAAGCATGCAATCTTAGATGTGAAATATATATAAACTTATGTGTAATTTTTATTTTGTACATGTGAATTTAGAAGCATGATACTCTTGGAAATAAGTGCTACTTAAGCTTGATTAAATTATTGCATAAATCCTTTCATTACAAGTGGCATAAGTAAGGGACCATTCCGAACCCAACGGTTTGAGGTCTTCCCTTGCGAGGGGTGAGTGCGGCCTTAAATCTCATTTTCCCGGTTCATACCGGGTGGCGACTCCATTATTCTCTGGTTTAGTCCCCCGTGGCTACTCCGTACTCCCGACCGGGCCGCGAGCCTGGGACAGCATGCGTCGTCCAGTTTCTGTGTCCCACAGTCTGGCGATTCCACTGGGGATAGAGAATCGGCCCCGAAATATTGTCTTGTGATGTTTGGATTTATGTTTTAATTGACCGAGTCTATAGTGGATAAAGTGGGGGTTTAATCAAAGGCATTTTGAGGCTAGGTAATGGTTTGGTGTCTTCCTTCATTCACTACCTTTCTAGAAGGAAAAGCTGTGAAGGCACCTAGATAGCCATCTACTCGTAGCCTATTGTGATGGACTAATTTGGAGGACTCGTTGTTTATTCCTGACACCAAGCGATAAGAGCCTAAGAGGCTTGGGTATTTAAGTGAGCCTCGCTCCACCTTCCCTCTGGGGAATCTACAATGGGAAATCCATTTGACAGTCCGTCACACACCATAGCTCATTGGCACGTACCTTAGTGTATAAAAAAGGGTGCGTTCACTTGGTCGCTCGAACCCTTGAGTGGGGAGACCTAGTTGTGGGTCATCCTTCGCAGGTTTTTCTATACTCCTGCGAACCCACCCATAGACCGGGTTTGCATGGTTAAAGTAACAATTATTTCCTTGAGTATGTGCTAGTGGACCATCCTCATTTGGATGCAGTTGGACCATCGTAAGAAATGCGGACTTGCTGGGCCATTTAAACTGGGGCGAGTTCGTACCTTATGACCATTGGGCCCAAAGCTTCTGAAATGTTGATGGGCCATTCCGTAGAAATTATTGCTTTATGTTTGCATTATCTTTTATGCTTGTGTGTGAGAACATCGTCGTTTGGATCTATTTGGACCATTTGTCATGAGATATGGGCTTGTTGGGCCATTTAAACTGGGACAAGAACGTATTTTATGACGGTTGGGCCAAAGGCTTCTAAGTGTTGATGGGCCACTTTGTGCTTGTGTTCGGAACGTTACCATTTGGATTTAGTCGGGCTATTTGTCATGAGATGTGAACTCGTTGGGGCATTTAAACTGGGATGAGTTCACTCCTATAACAATTAGCCCGAAAGCTTCTAAAATGATAACAGTCCGATTTGTTTGAAAATTTTAATTTTAATTTAGTATGTTATATATGTTACCTGCATCTCATGCACCTCATGCATACATATATCATGTTAACACCCTCTATGTCTCAAAAAGACATCATAGATACCGTTTGGGTTAGAAAAGGGATAAGGCTCATTAAAAGAACAGTAACAGTCATGAGTGAATCTGGTAATGAGGTATCCCGAATGGATCAGTTAGAGAACAGTCTCGCCAAGGTCATTGAACAGTTGCAAGCTTTGACTACTGCTGTGGCTGGTATGGTTGTGCCCCGTGCTAGGGGAATTTCTGAGAATGTGAGGCGTGAGGAGCCTCCGAATGGGTTGGGGGATGATATCCTCACTTTTGATGATGATATGGTGGAGTATGCAGCAGACAGATTATCTGGTTCTCAGACAGAGTTACAGAAACTTCGGGATCAGGTTGAGTCGGTTACCCGCAAGATGAGGGGTAAGAATGAGGATTTGCTGGATTATGACACACTGAATTTCGAGGAACAGTTGCCGGCACAGTTCAAGATGCCTGATATGGCTAAGTTTAACGGGAATGGGGATCCAAGGGTGCATCTCCGACAGTTTGTATCAGTCATGAGTTCAGTTGGCTTATCTCAACGCCAAGTGCATAAAATGTTTGGAATGTCGCTTGAAGGAGCTCCCGTGGTATGGTACCACAGTTTGGAGAAGAAAGTGAAGGAAGATTGGAGGGAGTTGGCCGATACTTTCCTGAAGCAGTATGTCACTGACCTAGAGATCGATCTGTCACTCCGTGATCTGGAGAATGTTAAGCAGAAAGCGAAGGAGAGTTTTAAGGAGTATGTGGACCGGTGGAGGGGTCAGTTATTGAAGATGCAGACTGGGCCCTCGGAGAAGGACCAGATTAAAATGATTATCAAGGGCACCAGGCCCTCCATTTACAGTAAGTTGAGGAGGATGACCTCCATGATTACAGACTTTCGGCAGTTGAGGGAGACTGTCATGGACATTGAAGACGAAGAGGCGGAAAACAGAAAATTCTATGGTCTGAACAGGAGGCCCATTGGGGGAACATCGGGAACAAAGCCCATTTCTGCTGAGATTGCCGCTATCCGGAACCGGCAGTTTTCCAACTTGGGAAGGCCCCTGTCCAAGGTGCTAGAGAAATTGAAGAGGCAAGGGCTCTTAAAACCCTTGGAAGCCAAACCATTACCCAATCCCCTACCATCACATTATAACCTAAGCCTTTATTGTCACTTTCACCAACAAAAGGGCCATGACACCGACAACTGTGCCCGACTCCGTCATGAAATCCAAGACCTGATAGACTCCAAGAAAATACCTGACCTAGAAACAGAACAGTCTGACACACACAGAAACCCCTTACCCAACTACCGTGCCGTACCACCACCAGCCTATATGATCAATTCTGGCCTCCCAGAAGACCTTGTCCTGAAATACTCCTTTCACCCTCCCTGCCTTTTGCCTGGGAATCTGGGATAGTACTAGTGAAGATGAGTTTGAGCAGAGGAAAAGCTTTTGGCTTGATTTCTCTAGCAGTGATGAGGAAGAAGTAAGGGGAATGACGCGCAGTGGTCGTTTCTACAATGATATGGCGGAAAAGGGTAAGGAAGTTTTGACAGATGGTAGAGAAGTGGTTGAGACTGCAGGAAATACTGAGGGGGATATATTGCTGAGGCAATTGAGGAAGACTAGAGCACAAGTGAGTATCTGGGAACTTTTATGTGCATCTCGAGAGCATAGGCAGGCCATGGTTGAGGCCTTGAGCAAGATTGTGGTACCGGAAGACGCCAACCCTGCAATGTTTGTTGGGTCGGTTCAGAAAGAAGCTTTGCAGATATCTCTTTTCTGAGGATGAACTCCCGACGGAGGGGAGAATTCATAACAGGCCTCTATTTATCAGGGCCGAGGTGAGGGGCAAGAGAACTTCATTTGTAATGGTGGATGACGGTTCGTCCATCAATGTGTGCCCGCTGAAAATTCTGTCGAGATTGGGTATGAAAGCAACAGACTTGGACCCCTCTAGTATGATTATTAAGGCTTATGATGACAGTAAAAGGGGAGTTGAGGGTACCTTTATGGCTATGGTCAAGGTAGGACCGATTGAAGATGAGGTTGAGTTCACGGTACTGGACATCCCGGCTACTTTCGCCTTATTGTTGGGAAGGCCTTGGTTTCACAAACTTGGGGGCATGCCTTCCACTTTGCATCAGATGATCAAGTTCCCGTATGAGGGAGAAGTTGTTACCATCCGGGCTGAGTTAGATAATGTCGTGGCTTCCTTGGAGATACAACCTTTCACGAGGTTTCAGGTGTCAGCTACTTTTGAGGAGTGTGTGGATCCTAGGGTGGCTAGGATTATAGAGAAAATGAAGTTTGAGCCGGGTAAAGGTTCAAAATTGCCAGATTTCAGAGGACAGACTACTCGGAAGGGTTTGGGGTACAAGTCTGATGAAGAAAAGCCAAAGGTCAAGAAAAAAGGCCTGAAACTGATGGAATGTTTTGTGAAAGCTTCAGGATATCAAGGGGAGCCTGAACCTGTGGAAGTTAATGGAATTGTGGTACCTGGGTTTGAGATCTTCCAGGATATGTTGGGTAAGAAGCTGATAGTTGAAGAAATTGTGGAGAAAGAAGAAGAGAATTGGGAGGAAGAACTGATGAAGTTGGAGAGCCTGACTCTGGGAGAGGACGAAAAGCCTGAGGAAGATCTGATTGCAGAGGAAGAAGTGTCTATAGAGGATGAAGACATTTACCTTCCTGATTTGTTTGAATGTACTTCCGCATTATCCAATAATAAAGACATCTCTTTTGCTTACTTGCCTGAGTCATTTCCATTTACACTACACGAATCAAGCATATTTGACATCAGTTCAGCCAGAACTATTGCATTTAACTTGGGTACACTTGAGAACCCCAAGGAAATTCTGATTGCAAGTGAAGTAACCTCCGAAGAGAGGGAGAAACTAGAAGAAGTGTTGGTCAGATATGCCAAAGTATTTGCTTGGTCCTATGAGGACATGTCTGGGGTAGACAGAAATATTGCCCAGCACACAATACCAACTTATCCGAATATGAGACCAATAAAATAGAAACTCCGACGGATGAGACCAGAATGGGCTGAGAAAGTCAGAGAGGAAGTTAAGAAACAGATAGATGTGAGGTTCCTGGAAGTAGTAAAGTATCATGAATGGTTGGCTAACATAGTACCGTACCGAAGAAAGATGGGAAGGTCAGAATGTGTGTAGACTACAGAGATCTCAACAAAGCTTGTCCGAAAGATGATTTTGTTTTGCCGCATATAGATGTTCTGGTTGATAGCGTGGCTTTATCCGCTATGTATTCATTTGCAGATGGGTTTTCAGGTTACAATCAGGTTCTCATGGCTGAGGAAGATAAACACAAGACATCATTTGTTACCGAGTGGGGTACTTATTGTTACAAGGTAATGTCGTTTGGGCTTAAGAATGCGGGGCTACTTATCAGCGGATGGCCACTACACTTTTCCATGACTTGATGCACAAAGAGATTGAGGTGTATGTAGATGACATGATGGTGAAATCAGAGACAAGGGTTGGCCATATTGAAGCATTGGAAAGTTTCTTCAGAGAGTTGACAGATACAACCTGCGGCTAAACCCTAAGAAATGTGTGTTTGGGGTGACATCAGGGAAATTGCTTGGTCATACAGTGGGAATGGGCAGAATAGAGATAGACTCCGAAAAGATCAAGGCAATCACAGAAATGCCTGCACCGAAGACAGAAAAAGAAGTCAGAGTATTCTTGGGGAAGATTCAGTACATCAGTCGGTTCATTTCCAAGTTGACATCGGTATGTGAGCCTATCTTCAAACTGTTGAGAAAAGATCAGCCAGTGAGATGGAATGAACAGTGTCAGACAGCCTTCAACAGAATCATAGAGTACTTGGTAAAGCCACCTGTATTGAAACCTCTGAGACCGGGCAGACCGTTGATATTGTATTTGGCTATAGAATCAGAAGCACTGGGGCAATGATGGTACAGGCAGATGAGACAGGGGTAGAACATGCCGTTTACTATCTGAGTAAGAAGATGCTCCCGTATGATGGCTCGATATCAGGAGTTGAGAAGATCTGTCTTGCAGTGGTATGGGCTTCCAGAAAGTTGCGGCATTATTTCCAGTCTTACAAGATCCAGGTGGTGGCAAAGGAAAATCCTCTGAAATATCTTCATTCGGTGCCTTCACTAGTGGGAAAATTGGGCAGATGGTTGGTATTGCTGACAGAGTTTGACATTGAGTATCTCACCTCCAAAGTGATCAAAGGGGCGAGCAGTAGCAGAGTTTCTGGCATTGCAACCTGTTGAGGGGGATCAGTATATGTTTGAATTTCCAGATGAAGAGATCCAAGCAAAACAGTTCAGAGATGGAAGATGTACTTTGTCGGAGCAGTGAATTACAAGGGAGCCGGAATTGGGATCGTGATAGTAACCCCCGAGGGAGAGACTTTGCCTTTGGCCAAGAGGTTGACATTCAGAGTGACTAATAACATGGCCGCGAGTATGAAGCATGTGCTTTTGGTTTGACAGCATTGATAGCCTTGAAGGCCGGGAGTGTGGAAGTCTACGGATATTCTATGTTGGTAGTCCAGCAGATGCGAAGAGAATGAGAATTGAAAGAAGAACGGTTGAAGCCTTACCTCTTTTTCACCTCAGAAAGTTGGCACAGGTTATCCCCGAGTGTAAGTTTCAGCACTTACCGAGAGAAGAGAATTAGATGGCAGATGCATTGGCTACACTTGCAGCGACTTGGGAAAATCCAGAAAAGTTAGTGATGAGACCGTTGATACTGACAACAGCAAGCAAACCTGTTTATGAGATAGAAAGAATTCTGGAAGTTGAGGTCGACGACGGTAAACCTTGGTATTATGACATTCAGAGGTATCTGGAACATGGTGAACTCCCGGAATGGGCAGGCAGAAAAGACAGAATAGCCATCCAGAAGTTAGCTTCCCAGTATGTGACTTTGAAAAGGGAACTGTACAAGAGGCAAGCAAACGGTATTCAGTTGAAGTGTTTGAGAAGGGAAGAAGCTCAGCATGTAATTGAAGAAATACACGCCGGGGTATGTGGCCCGCACATGAACGGGTTGAATCTGTCTCGCAAGATAGTGAGACAAGGTTTTTATTGGTCAACCATGGAAACAGACTGCGCGAAAATGGTAAAGCACTGTCATGACTATCAAGCACACAGTAATTTGAATCACTTACCGCACACAGAGTTTCACGGGTTGTCAGAGCCGTGGCCTTTCTCAGCATGGGGATTGATATGATGGGGGAAATTCGACCGAATGCATCAAATGGGCCACGCTTCATAGTAGTGGCAGTAGATTACTTCTCGAAGTGGGTGGAAGCAGAATCATTCTGTAATGTTACAGCAAAGCAGATGGCAAAGTTTATAGCTCGGAACCTCATTTGTCGGTATGGTATGCCGCATCATGTAGTGACAGACAACGGAGTTCAGTTTCAAGGAGAGACGAAGGCAATGTTGCAGAGGTACGGTATAGGCCACCATAAGTCATCACCGTACAGGCCGCAGGCAAATGGGGCAGTTGAGGCAGCCAACAAGACTATAAAGACAATCTTAGCCAAGATGACAGAAAATTGCAGAGATTGGGCCGAGAAATTACCGTTTGCTTTGTGGGGGTACAGAACATCAGTAAGAACAGCAACATGGGCCACACCTTACTCTTTGGTCTATGGAATGAAAGCAGTATTGCCGGTAGAAGTGGAAATACAGTCTATGAGGGTGTTAACAGAGGCAAAATTACCGGAAACGGGTTGGGCCGCACAGAGGTTTGATCAGTTAGCACTACTGGATGAGAAGAGAAAGAAGTCTTTGTATCACATGCAGTTATATCAGAAGAGACTAGCCCGGGCATTCAACAAGAAAGTACGTCCTACCAAGATCAGAAAGGGTGATTTGGTACTTAAGCAGTCGAGGCCGTCGACGACAGATCCGAGAGGGAAATTCAGACCTAACTGGGAAGGACCTTATATAGTGTAGAAGGTAATGGGAAATGAGGCAGTGAGGTTATCAGACTTGGAAGGAAATGAGTTCACCGAGCCGATCAACGTAGACAGGTTGAAGTAATACTTTGCCTGAGGGAGAGAAGACCGAGCAGTCACCACGGGAATTAGCAGAAGACCTAACCCAACGGAATAAGAAAATCATTCATGCATACACGTAACATTGCATTTTATTCGTGTTTGTTTTTGTTTTGTGTTCGCAGGTTCGAAGAAAGGAGAAAGCGGCAGAAATGAGCCAAGCAACGTCAGCGCAATTTCAGTTTTTGGATGAGTCCCAATGGGCGAGGCCCATATCATGTCGACTCCGGGTATGGAGACACATCATCATTTTGAGGACGAGGTCCCTATTGTCAGCGATATTGGGATGCGTCCCAGGGTCGAGGTGCCCCCGTTGTCGATTGTAGTTCCGAGTCGAGGTGCCCACAGGTCGAGGTACCCACTACATCATCAGTTCGAGGGCGAGGTCCCTATGGTCAGCGGTATTGGGTCGAGGTGCCCAGGGTCTAGGTGCCCCCGTTGTCGGTTGTAGTTCCGGGTCGAGGTGCCCAGGGTCGAGGTACCCACTACATCATCAGTTCGAGGGCGAGGTCCCTATGGTCAGCGGGGTGTTGGTTGAGGTGCCCAGGGTCGAGGTGCCCCCGTTGTCGGTTGTAGTTCCGGGTCGAGGTGCCCAGGGTCGAGGGTCGAGGTACCCACTACATCATCAGTTCGAGGGCGAGGTCCCTATTATCAGCGGTATTGGGTCGAGGTGCCCAGGGTCGAGGTGCCCCCGTTTTCGGTTGCAGTTATTGGGATGCGTCCCAGGATCGAGGTCCGCTGCAGCACCAACTCAGCTCGAGGCAGCAGCCGAGCCAGGTAAGTGAAAATGCATTGCATAACTTTGATAGGATTGTTCAAAGTCACACACTGCATAAGTCCCATCAAAGTGGGGGCGACTGTAGGCATTGCATTTTCGCATGTGAAACCCGATGATGAGTCTCAGTTGGAGGCACTACCTTTTTAGCTAAGGATATTGCGGGAAACGGAGGTCGGAAGTGGAAATTCAGAATAAGTACGTCATCAGATTCATTTCGTAAGTTCACGTCTTCGTTAGTGCTGCGTTCGTACTTCGTTCGAACGTCAGGCAGATTACGGACGTTCGTGTAGCGTTCGAATAGGCGTTCGAACGGCGTCGGTGTTTAGGTTTTGCTGCTAGCCTCGCACCCCAGCCCAATAGCCCCCCAAAGCCCATAAAACACATCCCAATTAATAAAACACATTCAAAAACATGGGAAATTAAATTAAAATAAAATTAAATAAAATTTAAACCATTTACCAATTAAATAAAAAACATAATATAATCATACCTAATTAAGACAAATCAAATATATTAACTTCCTAACTAAACAAATCATACTAAATTGAAAAGATGTCATGCCTAATTAAAATCAATCATAACAAATTAAATATTTTACATCCTAATCTAGCCACGATTTGTCCCCCCTCAATCTAATCCTTTCCTTGTTGAATACCAAATCAATCCTCCTTTTAATGCCAAAATCCTTTCCTTGTGAGACAAGTGAAGCCCTAGCCTTTCTCTATATAAAGAACACCTCTCCAAGGCATTTACCTCTCCGAATTTACGCCCATCACAAGAAAAAAAAGAAGCAAAGAATTTCCACCCCCCTCTCCAAGATCTCCATTCACGCATATCACACAAAAAATATAACAAATTTCTCTTCATCTCCTTCCCTCACATCACCGAAAAATACACCAATACAGCAGCCCTTCGAACGTCAAAAACACAGCCCCATAAGCCTTCCTATATCACCGAAACAACAACCCACAAAAATCCTTAAAACAGTAACATAAAAACTGCATTCATAATCCTTAAAATAATCACACAAGACTGCACTAAAAACCCACAAAAAACTCAGAACAGTTCGTGGAAACGTCAAAACAGGTGACCTGAACAGTGAGCAGCAAAACAGAGGTCAAACAGTAGCAGAACGGAGTTCGAACAGCAAGCAAAACAGCAAAACAGTGAGCTAGGACGCTAAACCAGTGAACCAGAGAAGTTGATGAGCTGCACCTTTTCCGACGTCCATGAAACGCAAGTCTGAAAGTTGGCAAAAAGGTTAGACCTGAGGGTATTTTTCACACTGTTTTTTTTTTTGTTTTTTTTTTTTTATTTGTATTATTATTGAGTATTGCTTGCATGATTGTCATGTTGAAATGCATGTTGTGGCCCTTGAGTAGATAAATATGCATGAATTATAAGATGTTTTTTTTTTTTGTGGCTGTGGAATAAAATGAGAGATGTGTCAACTCTCGCGATATATCGGATGGAAACCCGGACATAAATTTCATAGCCGATTCCGAATGGACGGTAGTATGATCTGTACTCGGGATACAACTCCACGTACCGCTTGAGTAAACGACACCCTCTTTTGTTTTGTGTTGCTTTGGTTTATTTATTTTTCGTCACTTGAATTCTGCATGTTGCTTATTTATGTATGATTCAATCGAGCGCATGGGCTTAGTAAGTGGAATGAAAGATCCCCTATGGGGAGGGGTTAAACGCTTTACCACGATGCTTTTCCGCGCGGTTCGGTTGATGTGTGTTCGGTTGAATGCAAGATACGTTCAATCAGGCATACTACGTTTGATGTTATTGCTTTTAATTCTTTGTATGCATGATTCAATCGAGCGCATGGGCGTTTAGTAAGTGCAATGAAAGATCCCCTATGGGGAGGGGTTTTAAACACGATGCTTTTCCGTGCCGGTTGATGTGTGTTCGATTGAATGCAAGATACGTTCAATCGGGCATACTAAGTCTGATATTATTGTTTTTTAATTCTTTGTTTGCATGATTCCATCGAGCGCATGGGCTTAGTAAGTGCAATGTAAGATCCCCTATACGGAGGGGTTAAAGCCCTTTACCACGATGCTTTGCCGCTCCGATTGATGTGTGTTCGGTTGAATGTAAGATACGTTTAATCGGACATACTGAGCTTCACATTGTTGTCTTTATTCTTTGTGTTGCATGCATCAGGTCTGGTTCCGTTCGAACGCGTTCTCGAATGCTACACGAACCTTCTGTTTGTTTACCGTTCGAACGCATTCTCGAACGCTACGCTAACGCACATGCACTTCCTTAGTCTCATCATGCATCAGGTCTGGTTCCATTCGAACGCGTTCTCGAACGCTATACGAACACGAACCTTCTGTTTACCGTTCGAACGCGTTCTCTAACGCTACGCGAACACACACGCACTTTCTTAATCTTATCATGCATCAGGTCTGGTTCCGTTCGAACGCGTTCTCGAACGCTATACGAACGCGAACCTTCTGTTTACCGTTCGAACGCGTTTTCAAACGCTACGCGAACACGTACCCACTGAACTGAGTACTTTTCATCAGATTTCATACATAGTTTTCCTAGTAGATATCCCCACATTTATGAATACAATGTGTTTAATGTATTACAATTCATATGCCTATGTCATGATAACATTGAGTATTATTCTTGTGGTATATCGGATGGAAACCCAGACATAAATTCTGTAGCCGATTCCGAATGGACGGTAGTACGGTCTGTACTTGGGATACAATTCCACGTACCACTTGAGAAGGTGCTCACATGTGTGCTTGTGTGGTTAGTACGTGTGCTTGTGTTTTCTTGAATATAATATGCCAGTGAAGTTGTATGTTTGTCGCTCCTTTGATGTACTTTCAAGCATGCAATCTTAGATGTGAAATATATATATGTAACTTATGTGTAATTTTATTTGTACATGTGAATTTAGAAGCATGATACTCTTGGAAATAAGTGCTACTTAAGCCTGATTAAATTATTACATAAATCCTTTCATTACAAGTGGCATAAGTAAGGGACCATTCCGAACCCAACGGTTTGAGGTCTTCCCTTGTGAGGGGTGAGTGCGGCCTTAAATCTCATTTTCCCGGTTCATACCGGGTGGCGACTCCATTATTCTCCGGTTTAGTCCCCCGTGGCTACTCCGTACTCCCGACCGGGCCGCGAGCCCGGGACAGCATGCGTCGTCCAGTTTCTGTGTCCCACAGGTGTCCAAGAGATCAAAGAAGACCATTTTGCCTCAATGAGTTTCTATCAAACGGCTCTAAAAGCAAAGTCTCAGTTAACATAGCAATTACAGGAAGGATCTCGTGAGACCAAGCAAAATTAGCCGAACATTAAGGAACTAGACAATGTCCAATTTCACCCTTAATATGCAGACCACAAAGCCCAAATTGGGGCTTACCTTGAACCCAAGCTATGTGCTTATCTAATTGACTTCCTCAAGGAGTAACACAACTACTTTGCCTGGTCTCATGAAGATATGACAGGTATAGATCTTTAGTTGATAACCCGCAAACTCCATGTGGACCCAGACTACCCTCATGTCAGGCAGAAGAGGAGAAAGTTCTCTTTAGAGAGGAGCCAAATCATTGACGATGAGGTTCAAAAACTACTACAAAACGGAGCCAAGTGACCATAATGGCTTGCAAGCGTTGTCGTGGTTCGAAAGAAGAATGGGAAGTGGCGAGTCTACATCGACTTCACGGATTTGAACAATGCATATCCAGAAGATTCCTTTCCTTTACCTCATATTGATTCAATGGTTGATGCTACAGCAGGGCATGAATTAAATCCTCATGCTCCTAAGCGACCAAGAGAATACAGCTTTTGTCACCAACCGAGGCATTTATTGCTACAAGGTGATGTCATTCAGACTTAAGAATGCTGGAGACACTTACCAGCGTCTCGTCAATAAGATGTTCTCTCAATGGATTAGGAAGACCATTGAGGTACATAGACGACATGTTAGTGAAATCATTGAAGACCGAGCAACATCTAGAGCACTTGGGGCAGACAGTCGATATAATGAGGAAATATGACATGAAGCTAAACCCCACCAAGTGCGCCTTTGATGTTGCCTCGGGCAAATTTCTTGGCTACATGGTTACTCGATGAGGAATTGAAGCCAACCTTGATAAGATTAAGTATATCCTCAATATCCCTTATCCCACCAATCCTAAAGATGTCATGCGACTTGCAGGGAGTATTGCAACTTTAAACAAGTTCATCTCCAAGTCCATAGATATAAGCTTTTTGTTCTTCTCTGCCCTCAAGAAAGCGAAGAACTTTCAGTGGACCCCAGCCTGTGAAGATGTTTTGAAGCAACTCAAGCGATACTTGACTTCTCCGCCACTTCTTTTCTAAAACGATTGAAAATGAGAGACTCTACCTCTATTTGGGGGTTTCAGAATAAGCGTTCAGTGCAGTCTTGATTAGAGAAGAAGAAGGAACATAACTCTCAGTCTACTATATGAGTAAAGCTCTACTCGACGTATATACTCGCTATACCCAAATGGAGAAATTGGTACTTTATTTGATTACAGCACCCCGGAAGCTACGCTCTTACTTCCAAGGGCACCCAATCACTGTCTACACTTCCTTTCCTATGAAGAGCATACTACATAACCTGGACTTGATGAGTGATATTTATATCACTATTTCCCACTCATTTAACTTAATTTTTGTATAGTTTCTTGAGTTTTATGAACGTTTTGATGTGTTTTATTGTTATCTTGCAGATAAATAAAGTTTGGACAGCACTGGAGGCAATTTGGGGCAAAACCGGACAAAAATGCATCAACAGGGTTATTGTTAAAATTGAGAAGTTTTGCTAACATGCGCCTGGTCAACGGTCAACAATTGCTAACATGCGCCTGGTCAACGGTCAACAATTTGAGAAGTTTTGACTTTGCTAAAATGCGCCGTGCCACGTGTCACCATCACAGCCGATCTACTAACATGCGCCGTGCCACGTGTCATCATCATATGCTGCCGACACTCAGACTTGACACGTGTCGCCTCGTCATCAGCCATGTCAGCGGTCAACGAGTCAACCTTGCCACGTGTCATGCCACATCATCGTCCACGTCAGCAGGTCAACCGAGTCAACATGCCACGTCAGCCTCAGCCAATCACAGCATGACACGTGTCGCCACGTGTCGCAATCCTATTGTGCCGACAATTGCAACACGCGCCAGCGCCACGTCATCGCCACATCAGCGCCACGTCAGCATGACGTCATCACAATAATGAGAATTAGCCGCCTTGACACGTGTCGCGTGAACAGTCAGCCGCCTTGATGACATGTCGTCTTCCTCAGCGTGCCACGTCGACAGATCCAGCGTCGCGACGCTGAGTTCCTTGGCGTCGCGACGCCCGAACAGTGAAAAATATTTCTATAAATACTGCGCGAATTTCAGAATTTTGTACACTCCTCTCTCTCTTGATTTCTCTCTCTAGAGAGAGTTTCTCTCTCTAGAATTTTTAGTTTTTTTTTTAGTTTGTAATTTATTTTAATTACTTTTGTAATAATAGTAATTTAATTTTTACTTTTTATTTTTTACAGTTTTTACTATTCACCATGTTGAAGTAACTTTTTTAGCTAGGGTGAAAGGTAATTCTTCTACTATTGCTATTTAGATTAATCTCCCTTAAAAATAATATATTAACTATTTAAAATATTGACTTAATAAGGGATACCGCTATATTGGTCGGTTGGTAATTTAATTTTAATCTGGTTTTAAAACCTGACTAATCACGGATACCGCCAGACTGGTCGGTTGGTAAATTTATTTTTGGTTCCGCCTTAATGGCTGGTTGGACTTAATTGACTTAATCAGGATACCGCCAGACTGGTCGGTTGGTAAATCTCACAAGTTTATATATTATTTTATGGGAGATATCTAATTAGTAGTAGTAAAAGTAATTCCTTTTACCTTAGCATTTTATTTTATTGTAATTTACTTTTCAGTATTTTTACTTTATGTCTTTTACTTTTATGAATTTACTAGTCCTAATTATGTGTTAGTTTTCTGAGGTTGTGATGACTTTTAATATCACCGGTTTATAAGGGATTATTTTATAGTTGGGTAATTTAAAGGTTTATTTATTAAGTCTTAAGCTTAATGCTTCTTGTTGTCTGATCACCAATAAGATTGATATGGTAAATCTAAAATGAACTAGACATAGGGATTTTAGGTTTCAGCCTTAGACTTAATAGCCCACGATCTTCCTTGAGGATAGATAACCCTTTAATAGATTTCCTTACAGGATAGGAATATACCTGTCGGGCGGGGGTAGCCATAATTGGAACTTAAACTTAATGAATCCAGATAATTTGGTTGACATAGACATATGGTTCAATTAGGTTAAACTGAGTATTTGTGTCTGACCATCAACAGAGGCTTACACATAATTTAGTGTTCCAGGTTAATAAATCAATATATTACCAACTTTAAAATAATCACTTCATCTTTTAAATGATATTAGAATGATTCACAATCCTGGATCTTTGTGTCTTTTATTTTCTTTAGTATTTTCTTTTATTTTTTATTTTTCAACCAAATCAATCAAACAATCATTCTCTTCTCCCTTTAATTAGATATTTGTAAAAAAATAGATTCAACAATTAATAACAACAGAAGGAATTAAGTCCTCGTGGGATCGATATTTTTATACTACTTGAACGATACGTGCGCTTGCGTTATACGTGTGTGTTTACGCCGGTCAAGTTTTTGGCGCCGTTGCCGGGGACTTATATTTCTTGAGTTGTTAATTTTGAAGCTATCTAATTTACTTGTATCTAATTTTCTTTATTTTTATCTGTAATTTTATTTTCTTTCTTTTGATTTCAGGTGACTTAAAAATGGAACATTACTGGGAGATTGAAAGACTACATGCTTTACAAGAAGATACACCCCAAATCTGGGAGCAACAGTCCGGTTTTCTGAGGCCTGTTGTCGAGCCCAATGATTATCACTGGATGCCAGAATCAAACAATACTACATTTGCTCAACAGAACTCAATGTGGAGATGTGATATATGTAATGGTAACCACCCAAGCGATTATTGCGAATACAACTACCATCCAGGGTGGCAGAACTATCAAGATCCTTCATGGTACGAAGAACCATCACATTTCACAGAACCACATTTTTCATCTTATCCACCATCTTCCTTCGATCCTTATCAAGAACCAGAACCATCAGAGGAAGATCAATTGATTTACATGTTCAAAGAACAGATAGCTCAATTTGATGCACAATTTCAGAGTCAAACAGAATCCATACAGAGAATGACAGATCAAATCAGACAATTCACAGAAAACCAGAACTATATACCTCAAGAATCATTTTCAGATGACACTGATGAGCCTTCGAATACCAATCATTTCACAATGACACTTCAACAGAGGAGAGGCTGAGCAGTATCAAGAATCAGATGTATTAGTTCAGGAACTTGAACCGGCAAAGTCTCGATTTGATTTTTATTATTCTGAATCTGACGAGGATGAAGCTGAAACATTTGTACCAACTGCATCAAAAATTGAGGATGGAATTCTGTATCCTCAAAATGAAGATCTTGGAGAATGTTTTTCACAAATGTTTGAAGAAGATCAACTTGAGCCAATCATTCATTCACCCGAACCAGAGGATGAAGACCTAATGTCTGACTCATCTTTTCATCCTCAGGTGGAACAAGAAGCAAATCAAATGGAGGAGCAACTGTCTGACCTTAATAAAAATCCAGAGCATTCAGGAAAAACATCGCTGTTTTGGGGAGTACAAATCAAAGATATCACCCAGAAGCTTGACAGAATGGAATTTCCATTCCAAGTCAAGCACCATACAAGACCTCCTGATTTTCTTTCTTTCTTTGCAGGAATCACTGGAGCAACAAAAGTCAAAAAAATGGCACGAGCACTGAAAAAGACAAAACTTTTTTTGCCACTTTACCGTTGGAAGAGACCCTTCAAAAGCAACGCTCACGGGATTGTCTTTAATCGGACATCCAAAACGACATTGAAACCTCCTTGACATATAGATTTCAGTCACGTCTGGCTGAAGACGAAAAATTAGCGCTAGCAGGGAGGCAACCTGCAATTTGTTGTAATTTATTTTTCATATTTTGGTGTGAACTTTTTAATTTTGTGTGTTAGTTTTGCAGGAAAAATAAAAACAACGTACAAACTAAAAACCAGCCAACACAAACCAAGATCCACCCCTTGCCGTGAACAAAACCAGCAGCCACCACGCACAGAACTCATCTCCCTCACAGATCTCACCATTTTCTCTCAACTCACAAGCACCATCACCAAGATCCAACCAAAACCGAGCCTCACCACCAAGAACCGCTGAGCCAAACCTCACCCTTTACCGAGCCGTGATCCACCATGCCGAACCACCATGAGTCTTAACCATCATTGCCAAAAACCAAGCCAAACCATCATCCCCACCGTGAGCCTACCACCACCAACCAACCCGCGAGCCCACTGCCAAGATCCATCAAGAACGAAGCCGAATCAACCACCACACAGCCGCACCCACCACCGTAAATCACCAAGACAGCATCAGACCCACGACCAAAATCTTCCATCATCAGATGCGGTTCGTCAAGCATCATTTCCGGTCATAATGGATAATTTGTGTGGTCAATTTTGACAAAAATTGGATGTTACTAGATTTGAAATTTGGCAGTGAATGGGGATAATCGAGAATTGAAAGAGTTTGTGGTTGATTAATTTTGTTGAAATTGGAGGGTTGTGAATTTAAAAGTTTGGCAGTGAGTAATTGGTAGATTTCTGATTTGAGGATTGATTTGTAGAATTGGGGGCGAAGTTTGACATTGTTATGATTTTTGAAGTGTTAGTTTTAAGGTGAATTTGAGGAAATTTTGAGTTTTTAGAGGAGATTCTGCCAAAATTTTTAATGAAAAATGGTCAAATAGCAATTGTGGTAAGAACCGTAATTTGGGCATAAATCTTAATCGGTAATTTTTCCTGTAAAATTTCAGCTGACCAGGTATTACCTTCTAACTCTCCTTTTACTGTTTAAGACATTGGGGACAATGTCTCATTTAGGTTTGGGGGAGGGAATTAGTTGATTAATACCTTATTTTTAGTTTGTACGTTGTTTTTATTTGTTTTTAGTTTGTATGTTGTTTTTATTTTTAGTTCAAAATTTTTCGAAAAATACAAAAAAATTGAAAATTTTTCAAAAATTACAAAAATATTTTGTGTTTGTGTGTTTTTATTTTGACTAAAAAGGTGGAATTGGTGAGAGGTAGCCGAGTAAGGAATTTCCGCTCCTGAGACGTATCTCAAACCTATTTCGAAATAAGTTAATTTTTGTTTATTTCATTTTGAATTATTTAATTTGTGAATTCTCCTTAAAACTGACTAAAATGGATCTTCATATGTTCAGTTGACAGGTATTATGAACTTACATGGAAACATACGGACATGAGCTAAAATTAAAAAGTTTGTAATATTCCGTGCTATAGTTTAATTGGAGGAAGCATCTCTAAATAGTGATGGAGTAAAAAAAAAAAAAAAAAAAAAAAACGTCCGAGATCCGAGTTATTAAGTCTGTAAGGGTATTTTAATACCTAGTGCCCTAAAACCAACTGGTTTGGGAGTCATTGGCCCAAAGCTCGTTACATGGATCGAAGATGCTGCAAAAAAATATATATATATCTGAAGTCTGAGTAATTAAGTTCGTAGGGGTGTCTTAACACCTGGTGCCCTAAAGCCAACTGGTTTGGGAGCCACCGACCCAAAGCTCGCTACATAGACGGAAGGTATTGTATATAAATAAAAAATAGAGAAAAAATCAAAGAAAAAATCAAAAAAAAAAAAATAAAATTATTCCATTGCTACAAAAAAGGTGTGAAATCTGATAGAACTTTAGGACAAAAATATTACTCTCTTATCAACTGCACTTATGACTGTTGTGGGCAAAAATGAGTTGATTAATATTTTGTTGATTGTGTATATGGAGAATGGTAAAAATAATCGGAGAATTTACTTATTCGGTAATTTAGAAAGAAACAAAACAACTAATAACTTGGAGTAGAATTTTCACCTGATTAGTCACTAACTTTCTTTATTCTCTTTTCACTTGTCTTTTTGCTTTTGTGTGCATTAGTTTTAATACCTTTTTACTTTTGTAAAATGTTTGTGGGTATCATTGCTGTAAACCCTCACGAGACTACAACTCGTCCACTAGGGACACCTAGGGGTTTAAAGGCTTGTTGCATATGCTAAATGCAACCGTGATCCCTACGAAAATGGCTTAGTTAAGTTTTGTTATGTTATTTTGTATTTTGCTCGAGGACTAGCAAAATGTTAGGTTTGGGGGTGTGATGAGTGATATTTATATCACTATTTCCCACTCATTTAACTTAATTTTGTATAGTTTCTTGAGTTTATGAACGTTTTGATGTTGTTTTATTGTATCTTGCAGATAAATAAAGTTTGGACAGCACTGGAGGCAATTTGGGGCAAAACCGGACAAAAATGCATCAACCGGGTTATTTTCGTCTTTTTCGCGTCGCGACGCTGGAGCACAGCGCGCCGCGACGCCCAGCGTGAGCCGGATTTGCTAACATGCGCCTGGTCAACAGTCAACAATTTGAGAAGTTTTGACTTTGCTAAAATGCGCCGTGCCACGTGTCACCATCACAGCCGATCTACTAACATGCGCCGTGCCACGTGTCATCATCATATGCTGCCGACACTCAGACTTGACACGTGTCGCCTCGTCATCAGCCATGTCAGCGGTCAACGAGTCAACCTTGCCACGTGTCATGCCACATCATCGTCCACGTCAGCAGGTCAACCGAGTCAACATGCCACGTCAGCCTCAGCCAATCACAGCATGACACGTGTCGCCACGTGTCGCAATCCTATTGTGCCGACAATTGCAACACGCGCCAGCGCCACGTCATCGCCACGTCAGCGCCACGTCAGCATGACGTCATCACAATAATTGAGAATTAGCCGCCTTGACACGTGTCGCGTGAACAGTCAGCCGCCTTGATGACATGTCGTCTCCTCAGCGTGCCACGTCGACAGATCCAGCGTCGCGACGCTGAGTTCCTTGGCGTCGCGACGCCCGAACAGTGAAAAATATTTCTATAAATACTGCGCGAATTTCAGAATTTTGTACACTCCTCTCTCTCTTGATTTCTCTCTCTAGAGAGAGTTTCTCTCTCTAGAATTTTTAGTTTTTTTTTTTAGTTTGTAATTTATTTTAATTACTTTTGTAATAATAGTAATTTAATTTTTACTTTTATTTTTTACAGTTTTTACTATTCACCATGTTGAAGTAACTTTTTCAGCTAGGGTGAAGGTAATTCTTCTACTATTGCTATTTAGATTAATCTCCCTTAAAAATAATATATTAACTATTTAAAATATTGACTTAATAAGGGATACCGCTATATTGGTCGGTTGGTAATTTAATTTTAATCTGGTTTAAACCTGACTAATCACGGATACCGCCAGACTGGTCGGTTGGTAAATTTATTTTTGGTTCCGCCTTAATGGCTGGTTGGACTTAATTTGACTTAATCAGGATACCGCCAGACTGGTCGGTTGGTAAATCTCACAAGTTTATATATTATTTTATGGGAGATATCTAAATTAGTAGTAGTAAAAGTAATTCCTTTTACCTTAGCATTTTATTTTATTGTAATTTACTTTTCAGCATTTTTACTTTATGTCTTTTACTTTTATGAATTTACTAGTCATAATTATGTGTTAGTTTTCTGAGGTTGTGATGACTTTTAATATCACCGGTTTATAAGGGATTATTTTATAGTTGGGTAATTTAAAGGTTTATTTATTAAGTCTTAAGCTTAATGCTTCTTGTTGTCTGATCACCAATAAGATTGATATGGTAAATCTAAAATGAACTAGACATAGGGATTTTAGGTTTCAGCCTTAGACTTAATAGCCCACGATCTTCCTTGAGGATAGATAACCCTTTAATAGATTTCCTTACAGGATAGGAATATACCTGTCGGGCGGGGGTAGCCATAATTGGAACTTAAACTTAATGAATCCAGATAATTTGGTTGACATAGACATATGGTTCAATTAGGTTAAACTGAGTATTTGTGTCTGACCATCGACAGAGGCTTACACATAATTTAGTGTTCCAGGTTAATAATCAATATATTACCAACTTTAAAATAATCACTTCATCTTTTAAATGATATTAGAATAATTCACAATCCTGGATCTTTGTGTCTTTTATTTTCTTTAGTATTTTCTTTTATCTTTTTATTTTTCAACCAAATCAATCAAACAATCATTATCTTCTCCCTTTAATTAGATATTGTAAATAAATAGATTCAACAATTAATAACAACAGTAGGAATTAAGTCCTCGTGGGATCGATATTTTTATACTACTTGAACGATACGTGCGCTTGCGTTATACGTGTGTGTTTACGCCGGTCAGGACTCTCAGAGAGACTGGTGAA